>BMAT01013088.1:145153-158555 GCA_019649035.1 Elysia marginata | reverse complement strand
ATAAACTAATCAGATTTGATAATGGAGTTCATCGTATTTATTGGTTTATTGGCAGGCAAAAATTATCAAAGGCAACGTATTAGCGACTTTGTTAGAGATAAGAAGTCAGATTGATAATTCGAGAACGGTACAATTATCAAAACATTAAATTATAAGTCTTTTAGACACACGTATAATTTACGGCGATATTTTCAATTACGGAATTTCGTATTCTATTGATCTTTGTTTTATATTAGACAAAATCGACTGCATTATTTAATAATTGAACACGCGGTTTATTAATATTCATCATCATCAAAACCAAAAGGGCAAGGTGTCCATACGAGGATACGTCATGGAGCGGCAAAGTTTTGCAAATGATGAATTTCAGATGGAAAACAGAATCAGAGATTAGGAATTCCAACAGAAGAAAATAAAAGTCACGGGCAGCGAGCCAGCGACGGAACATTTGCATCAGTCACTGAGTCGTGCTGGGGGCGGCTCCGCCTTCACCCCGGTGTGTATAATAAACTTTACGGGGTGGGGGGAGGGAGGTGGGGAGTTTCGGGTGGGACCAGTCCAGTTTCTGGCCGCTAGTTACAAGGAATTATGGGAGGGAATCGAAAACATGGGGGACATCCATTAATAAAAGATACGAGCTGTATAGAGTTTTCAGTTTCTTAGTAAGCTTAAAGGGCATATATTGCATAGCTACCGCCAGTCACAGAAACTGCACTATGTATACGGTATACTTATAGATTATTCAAGATATACCGATGTGGGTGGATATGGATATCAACATACAGAGAAACATGGTCATAAGGTACTATATCTAACACTGTATATGGTGCGATAAGCTCAAAAACTGCACTATGTATACTGTGTACTTAAAGATTATTCAAGATATACCGAGGTGGGTGGAAATGGACTCCAGGATAGAGCATAGACATAAGATATTATTGTGTACGGTGCAATAAGCACAAAACCTGCCCCACAGAAAGCGCCTATTTATGGTAGATATGATGCTAGAGCCGGCAGAAATGAACGTCAGCAGAAAGAGAAGCATGGAAATAAGACGGTCGTATCGATTTGGTGTGTTTTACCCCCCCCCCCCCGCCCCCCTCTGTCTGCTGGCGTGTCACGCAATCCAAGCAACTACCTGATGAGAAGCGCTGCTATAATCGCCTCATTCAATAAACTCTTCTTTTTTACACTATACAATAAAAAGCTACAATAATAAGCAAAGTGTTTGCATCATACCAAAGGCAAGTAACTTAACATCATTTTAAGCCTACTTCAAGCCACTGATAATTGCTACTTGCATGCACTAAATCTTCCAATCTTTTTAAGAATTAATTATCGGATGATTCAAGACAGCGTTCGTCTATGTTTGCTTCAATTCTGATTCTATATTGGATTGACCCGTGGTTTTTATTGGGTATGCTATTAAACTGCTACGTCAATGAGAACAGGAACGAAACAGGATTAATCACGAATATAAGCAGGAAGTTACATTTACACCCCCTCTCATTTCTTTCCTTCTATCTACGCACAACCTTAAACACTTTTAAAATGTCATTTCCGTACAGACTTGCACTGACCCCGTCCTTAAGCAAGCTAAAAAAAAAGTAAAAAAAAAAGCAAAAAAAAAAAAAAAGATACTTTAGAATCCCAGACGGAGCGATCTAGAGGCATGACCGACTGTTAGTGTGACCAGGGACTGGTGGGTGGCTGTCCCATGACTCCCCAATATCGACACCGTCGCGCTCTCTCTGTCCCACCATTAGAGATCTATCTAGAGCTGCGCGTGCTGGACAGGACAGACCCCAGACGGGATCCAATCAACGGGCGGTAATTCTTAGTGAGAGCTAGTTACCTCCCCGGTAATTGTCGGCCATCTTGACCAAGTCCCGTGACCTACTTTGTCGCCCTGTCACGTGATGTCTGAAAGTTCAATCTTTCCGTTTCCGCCGCTTTCGACTGTTTCCAAAGTTTGTGCCTTTGCCAATGTGGTTTACGCGCCACAATTTTTCGAGAAGATGGAATTGAACAACAACAACAACAAAAGTACTTTCCCAATGTGGTTTACGCGCCACAATTTTTCGAGAAGATGGAATTGAACAACAACAACAAAAACAACAACAACAAAAGTACTTTCCTTTGAAAAAGTTCGCTAAGGGTAGGATTTACGGCTAAATTCTATGCGGACTAAGAAGGTCCAATAGTTTTTATGCCATCTCTTTATCTTTCAACAGCAGTAACAAAACTCGGCCGAAAACAATAGTATTCTGCATCATTTCTAATGCCATAACTACCGTTGAGAAATCTAACCTATCCGATACACTAAGAGCCGTGAGACTATTACGGCTAAGAAATTCGTATAACCACCCAATACAACAATTGGTGGTCAAAATATACTACAAAAAATAAATAAATTAAAGGATGGATAGTCACTCTTGAGCGAGACAAAAAGTGCCTCCCTCGCGGTACACTACAAGCTCAAAACTTCGGAATGATTGGAGATCAGTTGCTCTATGTCTGTACAGACATTTATCAAACCCAAAAACTCAACAAATCGGAAGTAAAATGATATTCAGCAAAGTGAATGAATTGAATACCGCTACATGCGTTCACGACAGGCTGCTTTAACGCAAAAATAAAAAAAAAAACTTGGTGAGAAACAAAGAGCAAAAAAATTCACCTATCTCCAAGAATTCGAGAACAATGCACTCAGATAGCGAAAAATTGCATAACACGTACTTGCCTTAGACAAATACCCCTAAGCAGTCGACAAGTTTTCAAAAAAAAGGGAAGTAAACGTGTATCCTTTCACAAGATACTATGTCATCCAAACCCTATATTTTATTAGCACTGGCGCTATGTCGGCCTTGAATTTCAGTGGCCTATCAAGATAAAGAACGTCTTTGACGAGTTTGAGGGTGCAAAAAAAAAAAAAAAAACTTCAATTCATCCATTTTGTTAAGTGTAGGGAGGAAGACAGGCCAAGCCTCGAGCGGTCAGCATCTCTCAATACTGACCAACTGACCTCAAGATCCACCCTCCCACACGGAAACGCCTTATAACTATTCCGATCAGGCAGCGAGACAGAGGCTGTTTCTCCCCATCAAACTCTCCGCGAGGTCGCATTTCAATCAGTTTTGTCTAAACAGAACACCAGACAAAGAAGGATGGTGGGGGGGGGGGTAAGAACTTGAAGAAATAATGTGCGTTCGTGTGTGTGCGGAAAGGTTTGGGTGAAAGCAAATCAGAGAAGAGAGAGAGAGATAGAGAGAGAAAAAGGGTGTATGCGTGTGTGTGAGAGAGAGGGAGAGGGAGAGAGAGACAGAGAGAGGGANNNNAGAGAGAGAGAGAGAGAGAGAGAGAGAGAGACGGTGTGAAAACTTACTCATCGATCTAGATCAACTAAATTGAAAGGGGACCGAAAACTCTGTGGGTTTTAACTCTTGGTTTTAACTTTTGCTTTTTGTTTTTGTTTTTTGGCTAAACAGCACAAAACTTTTGGGTCAGTTTTTTTTTACACTTTACCTCTTGCGAGTCTAAAATTAAGGAGATGTACATTCTGTCTGTCTTGTCTTTGTTTCTTTCACCTTCTGCAGAGAGCTATGTATCTCTCTCTCTATGCAATAATCTCGTCTCCTTTATACGTCTATCTCAATATTCATTTTTCTTTACCTGTCTTTTCACTCAGACACGCAAATTACACTTTCCCTCAATTATTTTACTTGATACTCGGGCTGGAAAGTTCAGAGAAAGCCTCGGAGCCTCATGAATTTTCCTATCTTAACAAACATGGCTCTTCAATCGTGTGTAATTATGTTTTCCATTGACCCTGCCCTGCTTGTCAATCAAAGCTGAGCGTTTGTATTTCTCTATTATGCATGCTATAATTATTTATTATCTCTTACATTATTATTCGTACAGCATCTTAAAATCCTTCAACTTGCACGCATCATTGTTAGGATTAATTCCGCCTTGTAATATAATCTTGGAAGCTTAGAGAACGGCCAATCCTTGGGTTTTCTTTTTCTTCTTTTTGGTCTGTCTCTCGGGTTTTTTTTTTTTTAACATTATTTAAATTCTCAAACGAACTAGCCCCTCTCCATCCTACCCTCTCTTTCTCTTTCTTCCTCTCTATCTTTATCTATCTTTGATTCTCTATTATAATATTTATGTCTTGTAATATTTTCCTACCCCAAACAATCATTCTGATCTACAGGCTAAACTTACACAACTTGATCTGATATCTCACCCTGCCGTATGGTTGTTTGGAAGATAATCGATCCACCAACCTACCCAAGACTCGATCAATCAATCAATTGATCAATCAGCTAATCAGAGTATCAATCCACTTCTGTGTCTATCTTTATAATTATACAATTCTATCTCTTCAAATATCCACCTACTTATTTAAGTTCTACGTCACGAATATGCCTACGTACCTACGTACCTACCTACCTATCTATCTATACTAACATCTAAATTGTTTTCTCTGCCCACTGTCCGTCTGCCTGGGTGTCCAAGTCTTAAGCCGGGCAGCAGGCAGGCGGCCAAAGAACCGAGGGTCCAGTAATTATCACTGGCCTGGAGGGATGTCTGACTGGTCAGTACGCTGACCACCCGAGCCCCCGACTGTCCGATCTGATTCTAGAGTGGACGGTAATAGGTCCAGTGTGGCCGTCTACTGTCTCTATTATCTCGTCATTCGGTGGGGTGGAGAGAGAGAGAGAGAGAGAGAGAGTGAGAGAGAGAGAGGGAGAGAGAAAGGGAGACAGAGAGAAAGGGAGAGAGATAGAGAGAGAGAGGGAGAGAAGGTAGAGAGAGAAAGGGAGAGAGAGCAAGGGAGAGAGAGATAGAGAGATAGACAGAGAGCAGAGCAGACGGAGGAAACTAAAAATAAGCTCAGCCTGGTCAATCCAACCACTCATTTTAGTCACGTCTTCGAAATCCACACCCGCCGTTTGATTTGCTTCCAAAAAAGCCGACGCTTATAGTGGATTTACAGAGATTATCATTGCAAGCATCTTAATGAGAGGTTAACTAAACGCAAAACCCAATAGCCTGCATCGATTGAGGTCTTGGAGATAAACCACCTTGTATTTTTTTTACTTGTTTTGTAAGAAGAAAACCACCAAGGCATGAGATTTTTTTATGTATGAAAGAGAAACACAGGACGTAACTAACTCAGACAAACACTGTAGTGTTAGTGTACTGTGCGATTCAGGGGGAGAGAATAAATGTTGATCGTGATTATTGATCCTGGCGAGACGGGTAGGCCGGGTAGTTTTCCTAACGGTCCGCCTGCCACACAAACAAGGATGCATGTCGTCGTTAGCCGGTCTCAGCCAGGCCTGGTCATTCCGGCGGTGTCGAGAAACATTGGGCTGGCGGGACCTTCACGTCTTCCAGTTCCCGGCAATTTCTTTCTTGGTTATTTCCCTTAGTCGCCATCAGATTAAGCAGAGTCTGTGGTGGTCAATGGACAGAACGGCCGCAAGAAACCAGACAGGTTTTATGGAAGATCTATTTATATTTTAGAAAGTACCGTAAAATTTATCACTGGAGATGCACACTGCTCAGGGCAAACCAAAAACAGTATCTGCAGAGTAAATCATATGATAGATACTGCGTTTCGTTTGTCCACGGTAGCACAGGTGTCGCATCAACGCTGCGTTAGTAACGTGGTAGGGCTTTAGTCGGGGACGGGGGTTAACTGCCAAGGCCACACGGCTACGTTCTGATGCGAGTGTTATACACAGGGTATACAGAATTTCGTCTGTCTCGATTCATCAACAGATCAAACAAGAGCCTGTCTAAGCTTGAATATTCTCTAGTGCCCACTACGTTGCTACGTTCTGGTCTATACGTTATAGGGCACGTAATACAGGGTTTGCAAAACCAGGGTATTTTACACAGTGAGGCTACTGTCTGTGATGGAAGATCTCTAATGATTCCACACCCGTCCTCAGAGGAACCTTAGAGACCTTGCGCACTGACGACGATGGCCTATGACGTAATAACGCCCATAGGTAAAGTGGGTTCTAAAGCAGATGATTGGCTGACGCGCTCCGCTAGCCCATCCGCCATCTTGGATTTCCTCCGCTATGGGTTTCGTCCTCCTGAGCGGGCCCGTAACGCATAAAATCTATTAAGGAATGTACTGAGCACGCTGTAAGCTGACATGACGAAAAAAAAATTATCAAATTTGGCGTTTTTTAGCTATAGACTTCTTTTTAGGCGTGTTTAAAAAAAGTCGAACTTGCTCATGCGCCGGTAGCCAACTAGCTTCGCGTACAATAAGGTCTGAACCGGATCAACTCTCAATTCAGATTAGGACGCTGTAATTTTTGAAAATATGACAAAGTTAGTACATTACAGAATACGGAATTGAATGTTTGTTTACAATACGCTCGCATTTCGAATACTCTAAGAAAGAGAAACAGGTCGCGAGGAAGCGTTGTTCGCTTAATATTCAGAGATCGGCCATTTTCCGCCTATTCCCACTTTCAAAGAGAGGCGAAAAGTGTAGAGGGTTGACAAGACAGCTTGAGTTAGAGAAACAAAGAAAGAGAGAAACGGAGAGAGGGAGAGAGAGAGACAGAGAAACGGAGAGAGAGAGAGAGAGAGAGAGAGAGAGAGACACAGAGAGACATAGAGAGAGGTAGAACGAAACAAAAAGAGACAAAAACACACACATCTTCGGACAAAACGAAAAAGGTGGAAAAAGAGACACAGACAGGGTCTTTTACTTTTATACAAAATTATTATGTAAAGTTGAGAACCCCAGAACGCCGCGTTGATAACAACGAAGGCAGACATCGTCTCCTGACAAGGCCGGTGATGTTCATTACTGGGAGACACGGAAACCTACTCGATACATCAGTCACTCTGTCGAGATGGCTTCTACGGCAAACTTAAGCGACGTTAAGTTCAATGAAAAAAAACTGTACCTGTCGTGATTACATTGGACAATATTTTTTTTATATGACAGTGTCACTTGACTATAATGAAGTCCAAAACTAATATTTGGAGCAATGTGGGATTTTGCTTCTCTCTCTCTCTCTCTCTCTCTCTCTCTCTCTCTCTCTATGGTTATTTAAACTAAGTCCTTTTAGACCATGTGTCGTTAAATTTAAAATGATGATCCTTAATACTGTTATATCGGTTGTCAGATGTGATCAAAGTCTCTTTGTCAATGTAGGCCACCATATTTTGATATATACACGCACCCTCTCCATCATGCTGTTGGACAAAGCTTCTCACCCTCAAGACGAAATATTTCTTTTTAAACCAACGTGTCTGACTTTTTGTTTGTGTGAGACTGATTACGGTTTGGCCAAGTAAAATTATTCCCTGCCAAACACACAAGCAACTGACTTAATCTTCTGCTACTGCTCTACCTCAGAAATGGCTGATTGTTTGAGGATAGTTTTTCGAGAGAAGAGCGGAACTGTATCACTATCAAGAAGAAGCTATGGATGAGAATATCTTCTTGTGCGGTGAATATCAGATGTGTGTTATGAATTGTGTGTAGTCTTTGCCCGTCTATGGTAAAGCCTCAAGGTGATCAAAATTTACTACCGTTGATAAGAATAAGCTTGGCGAATTGTAGGCTGACTGAGTAATTTGACATTAAGAGGATTATTATTGACACTTGGGTAAAATTTTGATTATTAGTGGAGATGCTGAAGATTGCCGGCAGACAGTGTCGTAGGTAGTCAGACAGATGGATAGTTACGTAGAAGGGACAGACAGATATAGATAGATAGATGGATAGATAGATAGATAGATAGACAGATAGATAGATAGATAGATAGACAGATATAGATAGATAGATGGATAGATGGATAGGGGGATAGATAGATAGTTAAATTGTATGCAATAACGGCAACATCTTAGCATAACCATAAAAACAACACAACTTTGCTTCACTACGTCGGAGGACGGCATTATTTGATCCTTGAGTGCGTTTTACCTTTACAATTAAAGCAGCCAATTCTTCTATAATTATATTCACTTACACAACGCCAACCTTGAACGCAATAATTATATACTTGGCTGCTCTTCTTCAACTTCTGCAGAGAAATATGACCATCGGTGGTCAAAACACGGCAGAGAGAGACACACAAAGTGAGATAGAGAGAGAGAGAGAGAGAGAGAGACAGAGAGAGAGAGAGAGAGAGAGAGAGAGAGAGAGATGCTGGCACGAGACAGAAGGATACACGCCAAGATCGAGTGCATCAGGAGACATGCGCCAGATACAACACTAGACAACCCCCATCTGGCCGGCCTTGCAATGACGGCAGCTTTTCAGCTGTTCTGACCCCCCCCACACACACACACACATTTTCTACAGGTATGTCTGTGTGTCTGTTTGAGTGAGAGATCAGAGAATCAGAAAGGGGGGGGGGGCTGAGAATAGAAAAATATATTTCAAACACAAAAAATTGTAAGTCTGTGTTTGGATGGGCGTTGTCTGAATTCAAAAACAAAATTCTAGATGACCAGATCTTGGCGTGGAACGTGTTGAAGTCACGACAGAACAGCTAACTCATCAAAAGGCGTGTCTTAACCACAGGAAGATGGGTGAGAAATACTTTTGAAAAGTAGCACTAGGAAAATACAGTTTTAAATTTTCACGATGATTCCAACTTAAGTTCAGTTTATGCCTAGTGGAGAACTGATGAAAAAATACAAGACTTTTTTTCTATCCATATTGAGATTCTTGTTTCCCAAAATAGCGCGCCCCACCGTGTGGATTTTTCTTAAAAAAAAAAAAAAAGGAATGCAATTTAATGTAACATAACTATATATACGTTGAACATTATCTTTCTCTCTATCGATGTCAATATTTTCGGTAGAAGTAGAGAACGAAAAAGAAAAAAAAAACTTGACCGCATTCTATGCCATGAAAAAAAATGTATATATATATATATAAATATCACAGTAAAAAAATATAAGCCTCTGCCTTTCTAAATTGTATATCGTTGATGGTTCACCACACCGCAACACAGTAAGCATGATGAGCAAATAACCCTATAGATCTAGCACAGCGCGCTGGATGAGCAGCAAGTCTAGACCATGTACAATCAGATGTCATATAGCGCTGTTGTCTTTCCAACATCCAGTACAGCACTGAGGGCCACCAGTTGGGATCCACAAAACAGCAGCACGTTATGGGCGAATACAATCCACGATCCAAAACACCGGAAATATCTATGTTCACCTACTTGTATTATATACCACACAAAACTGGCATGGATTGGTGATCAACCAGTATTATTGAACTCCGTGGAAATGCACATGGAAATTATTGTTAATAGAGACTTTGTAACATAGTAGTCGACATTTGGCAAACTCTGTTTTAAAACCAATAGTATATAAAATTTAATCATCATATGGCAATTTCTTGGAATACTTAGAGAAGTTACTTATTCTTGTATCATTAAAGAAAAACTCAGTCAATTACAGTTTAAAATTCTGTAGTCTAAAGGAAGCTATTTATAATGTTCCAGAGAGAAGGATGCCATGTATAATGTTCCAAGTAAAGACGCTATGAGGAGATCGTGGCACGCACGGCAGAAAAAAGGCGACGGAATTCCAGTTTGCTGACTGCTGTCATCTTACCGGTTGGAAGTCTTACTTGTTAAGATCTACGTCTAGAAGACACTGAGTGAGCGACCCACTGAGCGACAGAGAGAGAGAGGGGGAGAGAGAGAGAGGGAGAGCGCGCTGACTTGGACCACGTAGTGAGCAGTACTCACGACACTTAGAGCTAGAGCTAGTAAGAGAGAGAGAGAGAGAGAGAGAGAGAGAGAGAGAGAGAGAGAGAGAGAGAGGGACAGGGCTAGGATACCGCGCGCGTGTGAGTGGGCTGAGAGACAAGGCCAGCATGCTAGGTGAGGGCTGTCGCCGTTAGTAACAGTGGTCGTGCGGTGAGGAGATGATGATGATGATGAAGAAGAAGAAGAGGAGGAGAAAAAGGAGGAGGAGGAGGAAAAAGAAGAAGAAGAGAAGGAGGAAAAAGACCAAGAAGACGAAGAAGAAGAAATATGAATGATGCTGCTGGTGGTGGTGATGATGATGATGATGATGATGTTGTTGTTGATGATAATGATGATGATGATGATGATGATGATGATGATGACGACGACGACGAAGGCCATGAAAACGTTTCTTCACAAGAGAAAAAATAAAGCAGAGAGAACGAGATACGAACTTTCTAAAAGCTTAGCACACAAAAATCATCTCATTCAAAAAATGACCAAGAATAGTATTGAAAAAAAAAGCCTGAAAGGTTTCAGCCAATCAGAATGCACGATTGACTAGATCAATAAAACACTTCACCTATCAAACGCCAAGCCCCAAACACTTAACCAAAGCTAGTAGTACTATGGCGCGGTTTTGTAGCCAGCTACTTCAGAATCCACAGGGCAGCAAATATAACAAAGTATGGTCTAAAATGAAACGTGATGGTTTATGAGTTCTATTGTATTATCTTGTCCCGGACTTGTTTCCTCTCGAGGGAAATGGATTCAGCTTGCATCGTGCGCGGCTATTGTCTTCTGGTTCTTGGCGCTAAAAGGATTGCTGCCTTTTTTAAAGCACTGGCGTATGTGTGTGTATGTGTGTGCTATATGTGTGTAAGCGTGCAACGGTGAAGACCTTAGACATGGTTTCTACAAAATGGACAAGTTTTAGTTTTACTAAATATGTTTCACACCTCCACACATACACAAGATGTTCAGTGGAAATAGAGGAGCTTTGTTTTTTGTTTTTTTTTTTAATTTTGTGAGCCTTACCATGAAGTCTGAAATTAAAGTATCATTTAGTATTTTGTCCGCGTAAAAACTCTCTGGATGACTCTACAGATGAACTCCAATTAAGTAAAGGAAAAAATTCTAAAGCTTTAACTTCTTATGACAAAAGAATGTGCCGAGGTAATTTTCGCCAATTATGCTGAATTAACTCTCTAAATGTAAAATTCCAGAATCGAAATTCTTTCTCCCCCCCCCTCTCTCACTCTGCGTGTCTGTCTCTCTCTTTCTTTCAACACACAATTTGCCTCAATCGACCTGGGGATTCACATTTCGGGCTTTTCCTCTGCTGTTCTATCAACCAGTGACTGAGGAAGGCGGACAGCTCTGGGAAGGACCAGGGACAGCTCTGAGACAACACAATCCCTCTCATGGGGACGCCACAGAGCAGCACCAGGTCAACTGAAGCAAGCAGCGTTCGGGTATTCCCGCAGTCCCTGTACTGGGAAGGATGACTCTTGCTCTCGCTGTGCCTCTCGACAGACAGGCGTTCCTCTGAGAGCAGCCACTGATATGACTTGTTGCCTTGTGAGTCAATAGCGATAGGACTGAGGGAGAGGGGCAAGCCACTAGGCCTATGGGAGATTGGTGAGAAAGTCAAGACTGGTGATAACTATGAAGGGTGAGGGATGATGATGATGATGATGATGATGGCGGCACATTTTTTACCAGAAGAGATACATTAAAATGATGTCCGTGGCGACGGTTTTAATGACATTGCTGATGATGAAAATCGTAATGAAATCGACGATGCAAACAGAAAAAGGTTAGAGAGAAGCCCAAGACGAAGGGTGACGGTGATATGCGATATAACCACCGATGGTTGATGGATAATGTAAGTGAAGAGAAAGATAATGACGATAATAATGGAAAGACCAATGCTTAGCTTGGAGAAAAACAATGGCTGAAACGACAGCATGCCACGAACAAGAAAAGAATAGAAAAAGACCGTTAATAAGACCACTGTTTAGCAATACAGCTAAACGAGATCAAATTGGATGAACAACAAAAAAAAAAAAAAACTCAAATGAAATGGGATGACAAAATTGTATGAGGGTAACACTTCACAGTTAAGTATGCACATTGAAGAAATACAGATATAGTTTTATAACCAACGGCCTTGTAATAGCAACAGGAAGGATAAACAATAATCGAAAACAAAATCTATCATGACTCTGAGGACCACGCTCCCCTCTCTCTCCCCCTCTCCCTTCGTACCAATCTATCCCTATTTCTCTCTGTCCAAATCTCTTGTCTATCTCATCCCTGCAGACCATCTTTTTTCTCGTATGTCTTCACCTCTAGATTCTACTATTTCCCCCTCTTCCCCTTTCCTCCAAGAAATCAAACTATCGGCTAGCTATCTACCTCCTCTCCTTTACAAAGTTGGGCCTGCTTGACCACCCCATCCTCACACCCCCTACACCACACATTGACCAGCCGGTGATAAAGACTGGACGCTTGACCATTGTGCACGGCCAGAGATCCCCCCCTGAGTACGGCGAGACAGGCAAACACCGCATCGCAATGTAATCAAATAAACGAGGGCACTTTTCTCCGTCGCTGTTTTCCGTCGCCTTTAGGGAGCTCCTTCCACGGACAGAAGAATCGACGAGAAAAAGGTTAAAGATATCTCAATGTGCCGGACCGTTTCTATGATAAACATAGGGGACTGTAAATAGGTTTAAAATTGTAGGGGATAAAAGTTTCTCTATTGATTTCATCTTATGCCTAGACAATACTCTTACTTCCGTATAGATGTCATCTGGTAACTTTTTTTTTATTGTGGTAAGTAAAGAGACGCGCCGACGTAACCCACTAAAGCAAATAAAATAGAAGCTGGCAATTAAAAACAGCCTCCTGACTTTTACCTCTCTCTCTCTCTCTCTCTCTCTCTCTCTCTCGCCCCCTCTCTCTCTCGCTCCACTTCCTCTTGGATCAGTTACTTACAATGGAAGTGCTCAATGTTTAGACTTTTTGCTACCTTCATTAAAAAAAAATATAATACAAACCAAACACACCAGACACAGAAAAAAGACGATAAAACTACCTTTCCACCAATTTTAAATTAACCAACAGCTAGCCCCGCCACACAGACTTCCAACATTTGCAAACTGAAGTCACCATAACATAAAAATGTTATTTTGTAAGCTGTCTACATCACTGTGTAGTTTTTTTCAAAGTTTCATTTATTAGACAGACTTTACATTTTCCGAGTAAATTACTGCTTTTCAAAACATCAAAGTCTTACCACACGACTTCAAAGTAAAACAGGCTTGTAGGTCGGCTGATGAAGATTTCTAAAACTATTTACTCAACCATTCATCTACAGCGCGACAAGAACAGAAAAAAACAACACCCGAAACAATTTGCTTTATTGAGTTCTCAAAAGCCAAATCAGTTTTTTCCCATCACTAAACCTGCTATCAAAAGGGAGCTAACAAAAAACCAAAGTATATCAAAGTCTCTGTTACGGGAGTTTTGAAAAAAACAACACAACTCTTCTAATTCTAAGGATGTAAAAAAAATCTTCTTTTTTATTCTCTCTGTCTCTGTCTCTGTCTCTGTCTGTCTGTCTGTCTGTCTGT
>BMAT01013088.1:63484-76081 GCA_019649035.1 Elysia marginata | reverse complement strand
TTGTTTTGTTATCATTATTACTTTTATTATCATGATTATTTTAAATATAATCATTTTCATTATACTTTTTGTCATTATTATTATTATTATTATTATTATTATTATTATTATTATTATTACCCTTATAATTATCATTATCAAAATTATCGTAAACTCCACCAGTTCCGACCACTGGGTACCCGACACTCACCTGGCTACAGCCTCGCTGTACACGAATCCTGATGATGCTCTTTTCACGATCTCAAAACACAGGTCCGCCCCATCCATACTGCAAGCAAATCGTAAGAAAAAACCGGAGAGGAAAGGATGGTGGGATGGGCGGGGGTAGGGGGGGGTAGAGAGAGTCAAATATTAGTAAATTTGTAACAACAAAAAAGATAATAAAGTACACGTAGGTTACTTTGTGAAATTGTGGTCGAGATTTTCACACACACACAAATAAAAATGAAAAGTTTCTATTCTTTTGTTTGTTTCTAAGATTAGAACCGGTCTCAAGATCGCGAACAGAGAAAAATTAATGAGGTATCGATCTGGGCATACCAATCTTGTACATTGGAATACTAGTTGTTTTTTACTTATAATACAGAAGACAGCGAAAAGGAGTAGGAATTGAGATACAGGGAGTAAAACAATACTGTATGAAGAATGGGAGAAAGAGAGAGAACGGTATGTCGGTAATATGGTAATAAAAATGAGGGGGGAGGGGGGAAGAGGGAAATAGAGTCAGAGACAGGCAGACAGAAAGACAGGCAGACAGGCAGGCAGACAGACAGTAGGTAAGAGAGAGAGTAGGTTAAGGGTATGTTTTATTCGTTAATGCAACGAGGACCTAACTGACTATAGTATTTTACTGTCTTTAGTTGAGGGTGCGAAAAAACAAACTCTCGGTTTACTCTATATGAATCACTATTTTGGTGTCCTTGAGAAAAAGCGAACACTTTAAAAAGGATCAATTTTGTTAGCAAATACTTACAAGTGTTCAATAACTTCAAAACATAAAAATCATTTTTTGCGACAATTATAACTATATGAGTTTTATATTTGTGTAACTGATTGATTGAAGGGTATTTTTACAAGCCCAATTCCACTTCAAAGGTGCTCTCAGGGCTTGGGTCCCAATGACAATGTACGGGCTGCCACCCAGAGACTAGCGGGGATACCATGACTTAGCCTCAGCCGGTCACATTATACTGACACCGACCCAACCAGTAGAGGCCCGGACTGTGCTCGGCTGTGTTTCGACCCCGCGACCTCTTGGCCACGGAGCGAAGCCACTACCAACTGAGCTATCTAGGCCCCCTATTTGTGTGACGGTGTCGCTGATATATCAATGACCAGGAAGCAAAACAAAAGTATATTATCTAGTTTATCTTCTTTTCTGAAACCAAAAACTGACAAAAGGTTAAAAAAAAATATGCCGAGCCCAAAACTACTTTTGATGATTAAGGTGTTTCTGTCTACAATTATTGTATTGTAAAACACTGGAAAAGTAAGAACGCGTAGTATCATCCTTTTACAAGGGAATCTGATGATACTGTTGTAACAAGGAAGTTACAATATTAGCTTTTACTATGACGGTTACATTGTAAGTGATACAAGAGATGGCCTCTGTTGTGGGGTTTATTTTCCTACAGGCTTTTATGTTTNGGGGGGGGGGGTGTCTTTTCTTGTATGATTCAAGTTGTGTGTGTGTGCTATATTGTATGCGATGGGCGAGAACTCAGGGAAAAAGAAAAAGTTCCTTCTTTTATTGGCACTCGGAAAACTTACTGCCATGTAGGAAAATAATGAGATAAGTGTGTGTGTGTGCGAGAGAGAGAGAGAGAGAGAGAGAGGAGGGGGAGAGAGAGAGAGAAAGAGAAATAGAGAGACAAACCTCCAAAAGAGAAAGAAGAGACAGGGACGGGGGGGGGGGGGGGGAGGAGATAACAGATAACAAAGAAAAGTCTATAAATCATTCAGGTCCAACCACACTAAAACTAATCGCGTAGAAAAGTACTTGATCCAGCTAGATTCAGAAAAAATAGCTTTCACTCTCAACAACAGCGCCAAGAAGAAAGTGAATGCTGGGGAAAACGAGGAGCGAGAAAAGTATCAGTAATAACACAAAGAGTTACCCAAAAACAAACTAAAAATCTACAGAATGTGAACAAGCTCGGTACTGTGTAAGATGTCTACATCTGACAAGGTTCTAGCCACACGCTAGACATGATTGAGTGTTTCCATTACTGCCCTCAAATGTCTCGCTTTCGACAATCTTCAAAGCAAGCCTTTTGGTAGTGGGAGGCAAAGAGAACGGAACAAGAAACCTGACTTTAGAAGATTACTTTACATCTTTCTGACCTATCTCCATTGTACCAATGTGTTGTACACAGGCTGAGAAGGAATCGATGCCCGAACTCGGCATGTTTTGTGCATTGAAATTATAAAGTTTGATATAGGATAGCAAACATGAGAGAAAGAGAGAGAGAGAGAGAGAGAGAGAGAGAGAGAGAGAGAGAGAACTTTCCAAACAAAATATGATCACTAAGCTATAAACTCAATATCAATTTGTTGGGAGAATTCGTCCTTTTCTAGCTTTATAACTTTGGCCATGGTGCATCTAGCCGTAAATCTGGGGAACTTTGTAAAAGAGACGGATGCTTGCTCAAAAGAGGGTATGCACAGGCGAAGTGGAGGTAGAATTATTATAGTTATGACAGTGCGAAAGTGAACGATTGATCATGTCAAATGAGGAAGATAACGGTTAACAGACAAGTAGACAGGTTGAAAATATTTTAACTCTTTCAGGAAACCTGTTTGGTCTGATTCATATCATTCACAAGAATTCTAGTAGACACGTCAACATAACTGAAAACGCTGAAAAAAAATGAAGGGCTTTGATATTGAAGACATTGAGTCCTGAGTGCCATCTGAATATATCCCAATGATACAACCCTCAGCTTGGATTTGTTTTAACATGTACTTTTTCATACTTCCTTTACACATTAAACGAGAACCTAAACCACCAAAAATTATCGATGTCCTTTTTTATTAAAACTTCGGTAACGGTAGATGAGCAGCTTGTGTTAAACGTTATTTTTTCCTAGGTGTTTAAAAAAAACAAAGGCAATTATTGAACGCTAATAAATAACGGCCAATCGATGACTATAACCCACAAAAAGCTGCAGTTAAAGCGGTGGAGGGAAAGAGAGTAAGAGTAGAAAACTAAGCATATTTACCAGGCCAGCTAGAATTATTAAATTTTGTTCTCCCCTACTCACCCCTACATGGCTCGCTAACCCCGTCAATTAGACAGACATGTTAATAAAGTCACTGCAGGGACGGTAGTAATTGCAGGATAGGGGCCTGCCTCAACTGGCACACTGAATGACTGCCACGTAGTTTGACAGACAGGTTAATAAAGTCACTGCAGGGACGGTAGTAATTGCAGGATAGGGACCTGCCTCAACTGGCACACTGAATGACTGCCACGTAGTTTGACAGACATGTTAATAAAGTAACTGCAGGGATGGTAGTAACTGCAGGATAGGGGCCTGCCTCAACTGGCACACTGAATGACTGCCACGTAGTTTGACAGACATGTTAATAAACTCACTGCAGGGACGGTAGTAATTGCAGGATAGGGGCCTACCTCAACTGGCACACTGAATGTGGCAAAATCGATTCCACTGTTGTGGCAGATTTTAAATTCTGTAGTGTATTGACTATTTAGATTTTAATTCAGGCTCGTCAATTTCTAACGCTGGTCCACTCTTTTTTGCTGCACATTCTATTGTAATGAAAGTAAAGAATCAATGTTCGACTCCATTCTTTTTTTTTTAAAGCCAAATGTAGAAAGGGGTAAAAGTATGATTGTCCATTTGCAAGACCTTTGTGCCATACTAGGGCTAAGTATCAATGACTGATCGGTTAGACGGTTGTGATTTGTTTTTGCTTTCAGTTTGATACGCTTATGAGAAAGGGTGCATGTGATATAAAGGGATAGGATGTTTTGAAAGTCTCAAGGATAGGATACTTAGAAATCTTATTGACTTCACTTAAGTATGGCAGGCGCCTCGTGTGAGCGAACCATTAGAAAAACTGAACACTTTTTGTAGTCAAATGAAAAATACAAAGACAACAAGCTAACGCCTTACCGGTCCTGGCGCAGGCGGAAGGAAACTCTCTTCACCGACTGTAACGGTCTTTTCTTCTTTCTTTTCCCCTTGCGCATGCGCTGTGGAGCTGTCTTGTCGCCGTTGTATTCCGCAATGACAATATCAGCGACTGGCTGCGGTGTCGAGACAGTTGTAGTGTTAGTGGCTGGCGACGCAGTTATCTCCCCTGGTGTCACAGAATCCACCACGTTCCCTTCGACCGAAACTTCTGATGATCCAACGTTCTCTGATCGCCCAGGTATGTCCACGTGTTGCTTCAGGCTGGTCTTGTGGTCCCGCTCGCCGGTGATTGCATGAGCTCTAGATGCTGGATCACACCGTTCAGGCAACTCATGTGCATTTCCAGCTGATGCGTTCATGCTTTCGTTTTTATTATAAAATTGAGAGTCAATTCCATTTAAAACTGCAGTTTCAGTGTTCGGGACGCTATTGATGTCTGTAGATGATTTAGTCGACTGATCGTACTCCGTCTCACATGATCCATCAGGAACACGTTGAACTTCTTTTGTTCCATCGCAAGATAGGTCTCCGATTTCTCCGTCATGCGGTCTATGAAGGTATACGTCGTTATCTGTATGAATTTCAGAGAGATCTTTCTTCTCTTTCGTCCGTCTGAGCGCAGCAGATCGCCCAAAGCCATCCTCAGCAGAATCATCACAATCTTCTTCATAACCAAACCCAGATCCATTTTCGATTGGAGGCGGCGGGGATGGAAAGTCTTCCTGAACTGGTGTTGGCATATCCGCGTTTTCTCTATCCACTTGGTTATCTGCGACAGGGAAGTTCTGACGTGCTCTTGTTGCAACGTCGCAGCTAGAGAAGATGTTGTTGTTACTAAAAGAAATAATGTCACAGCTGGTTCTCCTACCATAGTCTTCAGGAATCGAACCCACGGCTTCCGAGCTGACGTACTCACTAGTGACACTGCCTGGCGGGCTACCCACCTCGCCCACCATGCTCTCCGGTCTGCTGCTACCAAACTGACCAGGACAGTAGCCGCAATCGCTGGACGAGAGGTCAGCGCTGCCATTATCAAGATAGTCACTACTGATGGTGCTATCCGCTGAGGGGTTCTTGGACAGACTGGGAGGGTTTGCTACCACAGAGTTGTGGGACACATGGATAGGGTCTTTCACAAGGGAGTTATGGAGATGGTAGGGCAATGATACTCTACTGTCAGGAACATGAACATCAGTGAGGGCAACTGTCGGGCTACCATCTGGTAGTGCTTTTGATATTTCGTCTTCATACTCGTCACATACAGGACCGACGCCGATTTCTACGGGATCTTCATCGCCATAGATGAGTCCGTCCGGCGGTGTAAGGTCTGCGATAGTCTCGCTATCTGAGCCCGCCTCCTGCGATCGGATTGGGGCGATATCTTTATCACTGACTCCAGCCATCTCGATATCTTCCGCGTAGCTGCTGCCTATGTCTGGGGATTTCACTCTGGGCAGCGACTGCATAGGTAAAGTGCTGGGTTCACTTTCATTATGCCTAGCGTTAAAGGTACAACCGCCTCCCTCGGAGTCGTAGCTTGTCTGAGCTGTGTCATGATTCGCCGCCGTGTTCATGAATTCATCGATCTGCTCCTCAGCAGATGTCGCAACGCTTCCAACCGCTAGCCGTGCACTGCCAACTTCTTGACGACCAAGAGATCCCCATACATCGTCAGAGTGTGAACTGAAGCGAGAAGCAGTAAAACAATCTCCTTGGTATCTTGCGGCTATAACGTCACCCCCATGATCTTGACCATTGTCATCATCACTTTCCATTCCTTCACCCTCGTCTCCATCGGCATCACTACCATCCATATCCTCCTCCTCTAACTCTGGCGGGGGAAAGGCCAGCTCTATATCGTGAGATGACACGGGAACGTCCGACTCTAAGTCACTGTGCACTAGAAAATCGTCATGGCAACCGATCAAAGGGTCTGGCCCTACAGGACTGAAGGCCTGAGATGAGGAGCGAGAGATGGCGGTTCTGTTTTCCATGGAGCCGACTTCAGCGAGGAGGGTCCGATACTTGTCTGCTGTATCCCCATCCCCAGAGGACTGAGATCCCGATCCGCCTGCGTCCTGTCTACAGGGGCAAAGTTCATCGCTGTCAAAGTTCAACGAGCGTACCAGGCTGTTGTCCTTCTCCTCAGCACATCTTCCAGCATCTGCTCCCGTATCCTGACGCCTCCGCCGCCTTCCCACCCTGGCTATCCTCTCACACATGGTCGCCACTAGAGAATCGTTGTAGAAAACGGGCCTGAACTCCCGAAACTCTGGAAGATCGAACTCCTCACACTGCAAGGGGAGATGGTATCCCAGAGTATACGACTCTGGTCGATTTGACGATGCGCCGGTATCGTAGACCAGGGAGTCAGGCGGTACCGTGATGCGGTCAAGGTCATACTCCTCGATAAAGGTGTCCGCGTTGATTTGCTCATATCCAATTGGTTCGACGCTGGAGGAAGAGGAGTGAACAGAAAAGTCGCCAGAACTATCGACAGATTGGGGCGTAGCTTGAGATTGGGGCGTGGTCTGGGAGTCTAAATCTAGCGAATCGTGTTCCAGGAGGGGCAGAGAATCTTCTGGAAAAGTGCGAGATGCTTTCTTCTCGCTCTTCACGGAAAGTCCGTTGTTTGGAATATTGTTTGTTTGAGAGGTGATACCAGACCAAACCACCGGTGAATTATTTATATCCAGTGGAGCTGAAACGCCCTTGGAAGACGGATCTAGACTGTGGGTAGTATCGATGGGGTATTGTGCGTCTTTACTATTACTATTTAAAGATACAGAGACTAAAGGTAGGTCCGACGCGGTAAATGCTGATCCAGTGCCCGTCGAAGACAAATCTAAAACATCATTTTCTAAAGCACAGGCGTCCTCAAGAGAAACCTCAAGTTTGCTGCTGGGGTGTTGATTTGAAGATGTTAATGGCGGTGAATTATATTCAGAAAAGGCTACTGTTGATACCTGACGGCCAGAAAACATTGTGACCTGGTCTACAGTATCAAAAGCTTCGTCTGTTGAGTTACATACAGACGCAGGTCGAGGCCTGGTTGACTTTGGAGGCACAGGAGGAGGACAGGTACGGGCTGCCAGGCTTGAGGAATGGTCAGAGTCGGACACAGCGGTAAAACTGTCGGACAACGGTCTCTTTGTCTTAGGGGGAATCGGTGGACGCCAACTTGCGTGGGAGACAGCTGTGGGAAAACTGTCACGGTACCAGCTATCACTGACAGTCTGTGGCATGTTTGACAAACAGCCGGAACCAGAAGCTGGACACTTCATACCCACGGCATCCGCGCTACAACTAGCCGGCCGTGGTATAGTGTTGTGCTCGGCAGTATCCTGAATACAGCTAGACGGCCGCTGAGTGGCGTTGTGGCCGGCGGTATCCACAATACAGCTAGATGGCCGTTGTATAGCGCTATGGCCATCAGTATCTACGTTGTTTCTGGAGCCAGGCTGAGGTGCAGCGCTCACTCCGGCTCTGGAGTTTGACACTCCAGGGTTTCTGGCTACTCGACTGTCCAGGTTTGGCTGTGCCTGGCGCTGCTCGTTGTTACCAGAGAACCGGCTACGCAGCTCAGCGAAAGACAAGCGCGTCCCGGCATCCTGGTCTTCACTTCCATCCATGGTTGTAATTCATTCACCGTTAACACTCTAACAATCTTCTCACGACTACCTCAGCATTATGAATTAGTGCGTCTATCCAGTTCTTTCTTGGAAATAAATCTTTGATGTATACAGCTATGGATTGAAATTTCTTAAGGGAGACTTAACACTGGTAAACATTTTTGTCCAATGTCACAACCTAATTAACGTCCATTTTTTCTGCCAAAAGTGGGGAGCAAATAATCAAAGCCCTTGAAATCAATGCACTGAAAATTACTGTACTGGATAAGCAAACAAAAGCACATAAAACAGAACCACCTGACAGGATTTTTGAGAAGGGTTTCAATGCTTGCAGATGACGGTATAAAAATGTCCCACTGGTAAAGAAACTATAGAATCTTTTTTTTTTCAGCAAAGTCAATATACACATCCCTTAATGATCAAACATGTCTGGAGATAGTGGCGTACACAATAATATTAAGTAGTCAAAAACTCGTCCATCCCTTCAAAGCCGAGACACAATTATAGTAGTAAAAAAGGCACTCGAAGTTTGCGGTTGAAAAAGTAAAAAGTTAGAGTTTACCAGCATGATTTTCAACCAATAGTCTCATGTTATTGCTTATGTAGTAAGATAATCGTCTCGTTTACTTTATAAAATCAGACTACCACAAAAGCCAAAACGGACGCCAAAAAATTAACACTGTTACTTCAGAGCTCCGTGCCAAGCATATCATCAGTGCCCACCACACCCCCTACCCCTACCCTTTTTAGTTGTTTACAATAACACAAGTCCTCAGTCACAGGTTATTGGATTCAGCCTCTTGGTCATGTCTTACAAAATCTTATTTTATCTTAACTTTATTTTTCTCTCATCATTCCTACTCCCTCCCGAGCCCCCCATCCAAATACACATACCTCTTCTCCACAAAATCATTAAATCTGGCTGCTTGAGGGGAGATAATTCGGTTTTCCTTTGATCTGACTTAACACCTTTGAGTTTGATGCTAAGGCGCGGTTGGCCGCATAGGGCTCAGGATGAGCAGCGACGAGAGGGTATAAAATCGACTCTCATCGAGTACAAGTACACTGGTTATTAAAGAAATCGGTAGAAATCGGTATTCAGTGTACTTCGATCGATTATTATTATTTAAGAAAAGAATCCACCTAGCTTCATGAATGAGGGTGTAGTTTTTATACCGATTCACGCAAATAACTGCTCATACAAAAATGCTTTTTTTTATAAACGAAAAATAACTTGAGGTTGCGGGCGAGTCTTTGGGGACATGTGAAAAAGGTTGGTAGATTTCATTTCCTTTATGCTTAACAGGTGTTGATTAAAAATATCGAGAGAGCGAAAAGCCAAGACAGCAAGGACTTGGTAATACACTGATTCTAATGTGAACTCAGATATCGATTTTAGTCTGATCGAACCAGTATCGGATAACCGGTTATGGGTTCGATTCTAGCCCAGCCCAGGTCTATGTGGACAGAGATGACCGTCAAGTTAAGCTTTGCTGGTGATAAGATGGGGGAGGGAGGAGACGTCTGGGCCCGCCTGGGCCACGAGACAAATCCGATTACTCGCGTCCACAACCTGGCAGTGCTGGTCGCCACACGATGGGGAGGTGGGAGGGGGGGGGGAGGGCTGAGACATAAAACTGGAAAAGTTGAGATAACACCGGCATGGACAGAGAGAGAAAGACAGAGAAGAGAGAGTGAAAAGGGAGAGAAAAAGAGAGAGAAAGATAAGGGAGAGAGAAAGATAGAGAGATAAAGAGAGAGTGAGAGTGAAAGAGAGAAAGAGAGAGAGAAATAGAGAGAGAGAGAAATGGAGAGAGGGGAGGGGGGTCAGACAGAAGGGGAAGCAAGGGATTAACAGAAATACATGTAGAGTTTAAGTGCATAGAAAAAGAGAAAAGGAGAAATGACAAAAAAAAAAATTAAACGCAGATCTGATTGCAATGAAGAATGCCAGACATACACAATACATGTATATAAAGACAATAACAAACCGAGGTAAACATAACAATTGGTAAAAAAAAAAAAGTAGTTCTCTTTGACTATTGCGAACAAGCAAGTACGGAGGCATCGGGGTGCTGAAGGAGACAGATTACTAAAGGGGAGACTGAGAGTAACAATTGGATGCGTTTGGTCAGAAAACAAGTTATTTTTCCCTTCGACTCAAAACCTATCAAGATAAAGACACTTGAGCACTGTCTGAGAGAGAGAGAGAGAGAGAGAGAGAGAGAGAGAGAGAGAGAGCGGAACTAGACTAATGAAATCATCGTAGAACAAATAAAATGGTTTATTCTAGAATTCAAATGTTAAGTTGATGGCGAGTTCAAATGGAGACAACAGAAGAAGAAACCCATCACAGACTGGAACTGTCTATGAATGAACAGATGGTTGGAAGGGTAGGTGGGTGGAAAGATGGATAGATGTCACATGAATGGATAAATAGATGAATGAATGGATGGTTAGGAAGATGGGACGATGGGAGGAAGGATGAAAGAATAGGTAAAGAGATAGATGGATGGATTGATGGTTGGGTGGAAGAAAGGATGAATTGATGGATAGATGGATAGGTGTTTGAAAGTATGAGTGTGTGGAAGGAAGGATGGATAGGGAGATGGGTGGAAATATGGACGAAAAGGCAACGAGAGATGTTGCGATAATGAAAGGATCACAAAACATTACACGAAACGTCACAGAAGATGAGAATGACAGAAAGCTGATGGCCAAGACATAGAGAGAAAGAGATACAGTGAAAGAGGAGAGGTTGAAAAATTGAGGGCGGGAGAGAAAGAGGGGATGAGAGACAAACGTAGAGAGAGTAAATAAGGTTCAGAGACGAGCATAGAAAGGAAAAGGATGTGCGAAAAAAGGACACCGTGAAAACGGAACCCATTCTATTTGTTTCTTTGCGTTTCCCTCCATAAATTATTAAATGTGTGTACGCCTTCATCGAGTGAGCGAAATGCCCATCATATTAACCTGGCGAGGACTTATTGTTCTGACCCCACTCAACACCTCCAGACTTCTTCAATCAAGGCGCGTATTGTAATAATTGATTACAAAGGCTGGGGACTTCTGATTTCCTCGTTTGTTAAAGTCGCAAGGAGCGCAAAGGTTTTCCAACAATGTGGACGCGATAGAATTGCAGACAAAAGAGATTCTAAAAAATATAAACCGTGTATCTAATTTCTTGGACTCCTTTGCAGAGGGTGAGTTTTAGGCGTATATCGATTTGAATCATAATAACAACCATATTTAATGTTGAGCTTGATGTTATGAAATCCTATTACATTATGGTTGAACTTGGCTTGATGGAACACATAATCATTGAAAAGATCGGACTTAAAGATGTATACATATGTGAATGTAAATAGACAAATGTATATATAAACGGATACCATCATCAAGTCTCGTAGGACCACTGGCCCATACACGCCACAGAAGATGAGAACGACAGAAAACTGATGGCAAAGATATAGAGAGAAAGAGATGCAGTGAAAGAGGAGGGGTTAAAATTGGGCCCAAATAAAAAGTTTGTTTTATCAAAAGTTTATATTAAGCAGTATCATTATAAAAGAAAAAAAAGGAAAGGGACCTAAAACCCAGTTTGTCTTAACGCATAGTTCATCTTAAACAGGATTTATCTTAAGCGGATTCCACTATTATTAAACAGATATTCAAGCATTGGACACACAAATAGTAGGGAATCCGTCCAGACCTGAGTGAAGTGTAACGCCTGGCAGTAGAAAACAGTCAAGAGCTGCTGATATAGAATATAATCTCCCATACAAGTTATCCCCTCCTCCCCCCCCCAAAAAAAAAAAAATAAAAAGTATCTAGTTTCGGAATGCTATACTTTAGGTACAGAACAGTTCGGATTTTTTTCTTGACATGATGATCTGTGTCTGAATTCCATAGCCAAGCAAACCTTTCATCCAATATTTCATAACGAATTTTTCTTGACTTTTCAGTTGAGCTCATGATAAAGGCATGAAAATCAGACTTTCTGCTAAAACTGGTAAACTTGCATACCTCTGATTAAAAAAAGTTTTAATCTATTTACTATTTCCACGATTATGACCGGCTATTGCACTCCCCAAGCAACCCAAGGGTGGCGGCCTTGACCTCAGCGGGAAGCACATGGACAAGGGAGACAAATGTACTAACGATTTACTTCATCTTCATCAGCAGCGTGGAGCTGGCGGGCAGTGTTTGAAGGGCACAGACAAACACGCATTAAGTACCCAACCGGAAACAGGTGGACCTGCCGCGGCGAGCCACTCATTCCTGGTAATCAGCAGCAATGCATCGTTATCAAGTACACAAGAGAAGAAAGAAAAAGAGCGAGCAATAACATGAATTTGATCTACACCAGACACGCGGGTTTTATGCGTCCCGGTTTTTTTTTTAATCGCGTCTTATCGCCTGTTTCGATCGCAGTTAATTCACGGAGGCCGACAGGACCGTATAAGTTTCCCCAGGAAACTCGGAGGACGATAGACTGAACAAAAGAAAGTTATAGGCTGCTATGAGTTTTTTTTCCGGAAGGCTCGACCGGGGAAAATGGCGCGAAGATGACGGGTTAGAGGTTAATTCTGCGTTGGGGAATTCCCGATTAATAGCCCCTCTGCACGAGATGGTTCAGTTATGAAGTGATTGTTGGATCGATACATGCATGGTGGAATAATCGAGAGAAAAGAGAGACAGAAGAGGTAGAGTGGTAGAGAAAACAGAAGAGGTAGAGTGGTAGAGAAAACAGAAGAGGTAGATGGTAGAGAAAACAGAAGAGGTAGAGTGGTAGAGAAAACAGA
>BMAT01013088.1:13279-24108 GCA_019649035.1 Elysia marginata | reverse complement strand
TGTTGTTGTTGTTGTTGTTGTTGCTGTTGTTGTTATATCATTAATATTATTATTATTATTATTATTATTATTATTATTATTATCAATTATTATTAATTTTTAATATTGTTATTACTATTATCATTATTATTAATTAATTTATTTATTTATGTTGTTGTTATTCTAACAATTATTACTCAGCGTTATTATTGCTGTTTCGAAAGGGAAAAAACCACAACCAGTATGTCTATCCTTAAGAGCTTAAAGAAAATCAAGTCTTCAGAAAACATATATAGAGCAGCATGGCTGTCCACCTTGTTCATTTCCCAGTTGCTTTAATTTTTTTTTTTTTTTTGCCGGCCATAAATTGCAGCATCTCGACCAACTGCTCTGGGCATTCTTGGCGTCTTTTTTTCTTTAAACTGTATCGATGGGGTCGGGCTTTGCGTTATTGCTTTTCCGATTTGACTACGTTTTAAGAACACATTGCTTCTTGAGACAAGACAAAAGAATAATTGGATTATTGAAAATAAAACTCGCAGCTAGCAGACCCTGCATGCAATATTCAGTTTGTCAAATTTAGCGTGCGCTCTAAAACTATTTTGGCAGGAGCCCCGTGGCTAGAAACCTTGTCTTGCTGCTCATCCCGATGCATAGCGGTATCATCAAGGGGGGTAACTTGTGTAATTGCAGCAGCTCGAGTTGTCTGCTCCTGGCTGCCGCAGGCCCTGTCATGGAGGACTACACTAGGGACCTTGAGCGTCGACGACGATAACGTATGACGTAATATCACCCATACGTAGCGTGAGTTTTACAGCAGACGATTGGCGGAAGGACCCTGTTGGCCCATCAGCCATCTTGAGTTTCCTCCGGTATGGGCCTAGCCCTCCTGAGCGGGCCCGCAGCGCATAAAATCTACGGTGTAGGCGAGTGTCTCCCCGGTGAAAAGATAGCTGTTGCGTTTCGGCTGCATTGAAGATAGAGATGTGGCGTTTGCCGACGGCTAAAATGGAAGGCAGCGGGAGACAAAAGTTGAGAGTGGAACGAGGATATTGCACTGCAGCTGTCTGTAATGCTGTAAGGCCAGCGATGGCTTGTGAAGTTTGTTGTTCAAATTTAGATTGACATAGCTGGATGGATGGGGTGTACGATGATGATGATGATGATGATGATGATGATGATGATGATGATGACGACGACAATAGTGGTTGTGGTTCGCTATCTCAATTACGCTTAAACGACAACGACAATAACGGCCATTATCATCGTCGCCGCCGCCGTCAGAGTAAAAGTGGTGAAGGTGGGGATGAGAATGATGATGAAGATAACGACAACGACACTTATTATAATTGTAAGAAGTGTGGAGCCATGCAATAACTACAAACAAAGATGGCATACATCAATTAAAATTACAAAAGGGTGCGTGTGTGTGTGTGAGGGGGGATTACCACATTGAATTCCTTTGTGCTGCTGTTTCATAGGACCAACTTTATTTCTGAACTTTTTTTGTCCACTTGTCATTAGGTTTTAAACTGATCACTCAGCTTCAGAAAGAGTTCTTTGTGCACCGACATTATCTTCTTACAAAATGACGAAGTCCGGCGTGGCATAGGCTAAAAACTTTGACTTCCTTCGCTTTCTCCTTCATTTCTTCTTCTTCTTCAAGATTTCTCTCTTCGCTCAAATCTTCTCTATATTTATCTTCTTTACTTTTGTTTCCTTCTTTAATTATACAAAAAGACGATATTCTTTTTTCAGTTGAATGACTCTACAAGTTATTTTATTACACGGTTTAATAGTAAACATATGAGACTGACAGATTTTTAATTCTAATTTTATTGTTTTTAAATTTTAACAAAAGTTTTATCAACCAGTTACAACAGAATCGTCAACAACAAAAAAAAACCACACACACACACTGAGAAAACCGCACTTTAGAAAATTGTGCTGAAATCCTTGTCAAAGGGAATCAACACCTCTCTCTCAAGAGGCAAGTAAGACAAGTATTTGTTATTTCCCCTGGTACCCTTCGACTGCTCGGCGAACAATTTGCCCCTTTTGACAAAATTTACCAAGTACTTTTTTTTCTTTAATTTGGAAGTGTCTGTGTTTCGTTGGCTGTGTGTAGGTGTGATGGTGTTCTACTGTTGCTCAATATTTATTTCAATTTTGCAGATACACGGTCTTTACACAGCTATTGCTCTTTCCATTTGACTGTGTTGGCAACAGTTTTTGAAAGTTTTGTTTTGATGCTTCAATGAATCCTATTATTACCTAAAAATAATAAAATTGACGCCACTGCGCGTTACAGTGGTAGATATGTGATTTCAGTTTTGTACAAAATGATGCTTTACATAATTATAATCTTAAAACTTAGTACGCAGAGCAGCGCGGCTCGGTTGTTAGCTCGTCAGACTCGTGATCCGGCGGTTGCAGGTTCGATCCCAACCACGACGCTTGTTGTAATTGCTTTAGGAAAGAATACATCCACCTTCCCCTGCTCACAGTCACACACCTATAAAATGGGTACTGGGGAAAGGTAGAGCTTGAAATTTTGTTGAATGTTAGTATTTGAATTCCGATCAGGCAGCCGTATTGTAATGCTCTGAAATATAAGTTGAAGTTGCTATTTATTCTGTTCTCTAGAGTCATACCTTAAATGTCATCGTTTGTTCTCTGTGTTTGATGTTTATGGCTAAGTCGTGGTGGACTTCCGGATATAAATGGTTGCCTTTGATGCAATTTGGATCTTCCCGTTTAAGTAAGCGAGTCACTTAGAGAGGCTAAGCAAGGACATTTGCCATGAAACTCCTTTTTTAAAGGAACGTAGTCGCGACATGGTATAAGCTATGTTTCTCTAAGTGGCAAGGCGGTGGGTGCCGTAGCATCTATAAGTCGAAGGTTCGAATCATACTAAGGGCAGACATTTCGGGCATTTCCACTAAAAAGCCTACTTTTCTCCACTGCTAATTTCATACCTTTAAAGTCTTTCAATCATTAGGTGTGTTTTGGCCTGCTAAGGGGGTTGGGGGTGGGGGGTGTAGTTTTAGAGTCTTGGACTGTCTTCAGCAGTGGGAAAGTATACCCACATATGTTGTGTAACTTACCGTCTACAGTAAGGCCTGGACTGGAGGTAAACTTTGAGACATCCACAATCTTCACAGCGAACTGTTGCTGCGTCTCTCTGTGCAGGCATCTTCTCACAACGCTGAAAGGACCTCTGGGGGAGGACACAACAAACAAAACAGTTCGGGTCAGTTCATCGTTTTACTAATTCATCAAATAAATTAAACACCACTTCATCATTGACATAACCTGCACGATGGTTATGCTTTTCTGATCAATAAAATACGCGAGATATTTCTGTACGGGGCAGCGTGGCTCGTTGCTTGATGCATTGGACACCCTTTCGCATGAGAAAGCATTGTGTGAAAGAAAAAAAAACACAGGTCCAGTGCCCAGAACCAGTTCGAAGTCTTCCGCATGGGATACGAATTGTGTGAAAAGGGCTTCAATCATAGTTGTTGACATCGTCAAAACTAAGAAATAAACCCTTGTTTGTTTGTTTTTTGCTCTTTAAAAATATTAAGTATTGCTCGTAATTGAACGACGGCAGTGTGTCAACATTTCAGACAGGAGCGTTCGCCGTTACAACAGTTGCTGGCACTTGCTAGGTCACATAGAACAACTCGTCAGAGATCAAGGGAGGTTAATCATTAAAAGTTAAGAACTGGTCAAGATGACTCTAAGATAACGGATAATCTCCCTTGCCCTTCTAGTTTTCCTTGATGATCCTGGTGTGATAATAAAACAGCTTTCGTCCTAAGGCTGGAGTGGGAAAAGGAGGGGGCGTGGAAGGTGTGAAATAGACAGATGCGGAGGTCTTGATAGCAGCAAAGTGAAGTACGGCGTTGGTGGAGATGAAATTATTTTTAAACTGCCTATATAGTTCAGGCTCATTTCGTAGGTTTATAAGAAGGTGGCGTTGCAAGCAATAAAACTGAGCCCAAGTAATATACCAAGCGCGCAGAAAGTTAGTGGCAGCAAGACACACGGCAATGTATTAGCAACTTTTATAAAGTGTAATATCTTTGTCCTGATCAATATCTCTAAAATAAAAAAAGACAGTCTCTACTCGTCTTATCGCACTGGCTTCATCTTTTTCTTTCACATAAAAAAAAGATCCCTGTGTGTAAATTTTTCACAATTTATCCAGCATACACCACAGCATCCCCTTTGATCATCTTTGTCTAACTGACTCTAGGAATCAGGTACTGTATGCTGTTACGTCCACCTTTCACCTTGATCCTACATTCTGAAGGCCGCCGGTTCAATCCAATCACATTTAAATTTTCCATTCAATTCTATTTCATGAGGAACTGACCGTTTCAATACCATCACAAAATAATTCAAATTGATTTCGCCGCCGATATCCGATTCTCCCATTGTGTGGCATTAGCCTCGTGAGAGAAACGGCGTCGCGCAATTTCTCGCATCACCGACCAAGGGGACTCAAGGAGACACAATCTGATTATCGGCTGCTTCTAGAGCTCTTGCAGTTCCCTCCCCCTTGTTGGAGTCTGCTAGACAACGAGACTGCCGCAACCAGTGGCGTGAAAAGCGCCTTTTATTCACGGTGCTGGGCCGGTCAATGGTGAAAACCCAGGCATGAAGATGGAGAGAGAGGAGAAAGAGAGAGAGAGAGAGAGAGAGAGGAGAAAGAGAGATATTGGTGCTGGAGATGGCATGAGGGGTTAGTCAGAAAGTAGGTCTGTAGTGGACGGTAAAGGTCAGAAGGAGATACGAAGGGAGAGAGAGAAATAGAGAGAGGAGAGAGAGACGAGGGAGAGAAAGAGAGAGGAGATAGGGAGAGAAAGAGGGAGGGTAAGGACGAGAACAGAGCAAGAATGTTTTTGAGGTTCGATCGTATTGAATTTATTTGTTGGGTTAATTTTGAATGCCTGATAAATTGATCATGAAAATAGCTAACTCTCCCTTCCCTCTTTGACCTGTTGGCTGAAATCTGGATGGTTGGTTGACGAATCAGAATGACGGAAGGTTGACTCTAAGAAAAAAGTAGACATTTACGGGCAGGTCAAACACAGACAAACTGGGATACCAGAGAGATTAATGTGTTTGTATACATGTGTGTATGTGTGTTGGGGGCGTATGTTCTAGTTAAACACAGTTTAGGCGAATTAGTTTGTGTTGTGAGCCTAGACAGACAGGTATGCGAGAGAAAGACCAAAAAATAACTTTATTATATAGCCACAACATTTAAGCATCGCATGCAGGTCGATACTATCAATTTCCTGGGAGCATGAAGACTATTAAAGTACAAATAACTTCCCTGTTTCGTCGACTTCGTTTTTTCATGTATGGGTAGGTAGGACCTCTACGTTTCATTATTATTTTGCCTATTTTTAGAGGTATCGGTAGCTAGACAGGACTACACTGCATGAAGGTCTGTGACACTGCACGGAGGTCTGGGACACTGCACGGAGGTCTGGGACATTGCACGGAGGTCTGGGACACTGCGCGGAGGTCTGGAAAACAGCAGGGCATGGTCAGTTAAACCCGGGACAGGGACGAAACGCGACTGGTCTGTAGATGACCGCAGTTGACCTATGTCCGGCTGGACATTCTCTAGTGGTCAATGGAGAGATTATGGACCGGACTTGATGGGATTAGTGAGAGTGGGCGCTTCTCTCTTACAAGAATCATTGGGATGTAGGTGTTTGAAGTACAGGGGCCGCAGAGAATTATGTCCAACAGTCAAGGAGAACACACAGCTGGTCAAGAGATGACCCCAGTTGACCTATGTCCGGCGGGACAGTGTATGATGGTCAGTGAGAGACAGTGAGCTGGGCTTGAGGGGATTAGTGGGAGTAGAGGCTTCTCTCTACACGAGAAGCACGGTAGGTGAGTTGGAGCACCAACGCTGTTCGGCCTCTAGGGGCTCTCAGAATATTAGTCGAACAACCGAGAAGGAATGCTTTAGATGCACGATTGTGAGTTCCACATGGAATTTCAGTTTGAAGCTTTGCATTGTGGTTTAGGATTTTTTTTCATATTCGTTAGTAACCGTTGTGAAAAATATAGTATTTTTTTCCTTATTTATCGTCAAAGACAGTTTGTTTCTCATTTACCGTAGCGGTCGGAGAGAGAGTGTGTGTGTGTGTGTGTGTGTGTGTGTGTGTGTGTGTGACAGAGAGAGAGAGAGAGAGAGAGAAGTAAGAGATAAAACAACCCCTTTAAATCTTCCCGGGACAAACCAAGTGCAGCATCTGCAGTGCAAATCTTTTGACATATGCTGCATTTTAGTTGCCCGTGGCAGAAATATACCTTAGTATTTACATGTTAGATGCAGAACGAAAAAAAAATGATATTTTTAACAAAACAAACGATGAGAAAGAATCAAGTTGAACGTTTCAGTGACAATAGAGGCACTAGGAGGGATCACCAGTGACAAACAACCAGTATCACACATGACGGGCCATAAAGAGTCTAAATCTAAATCTAGAGGGTTTTTATTATTATATTTTCTCTCCTCTAACAGAGCCTGACTGTGTGACTAGGTGTTGTCGCTATGTGACAGGCTTGGGTCTATCATGGGGACAGGCGGGGACAGTCGCAGTCTTCGTAGTTGGCCACTGGAGAAATCAATTTCTCATAGGAATCGGGGATTTTGAGTGATACATCATGCAAAAGTAGATTGGTGATAGAGTGGTTTATTGATTATGTCTGGATTAGCGGACCGACTGGTTGGTATATTTTGTTGCTTGGTTGAACAGTTGGTTGGTTGGTTGGTAAACTGCTTACCTGTGAGATTTAGTGTTCATTTTGTTACATGTTTAGTTAATCATTGACTGTTAGGTCAATTGTTCGTCGTGGATAAGCCACGAATAAATTTTGTAATATTTTATTAGGTTTCTGTATTGTTCGATGAAATAGTTCTTTTATTCCAGCGTAGTTTCTTTAGCAATCGTTTTAATTTGTCGGTGGGTTCGGTTCCATTCTTGTTATGTTCATTGCTTGCCTGTTTAAAAACTTGGCTATTGACTCGTTAGATAGTTGCTTGCTTTTTTCAGCTTATTGGTTGGCTGACAGATGATTCATTATCACTGATGCAATCTCTCGTCATCAGCTGTGTCTTTTCACAAACTTCCAATTGTGTGTTGTCCTGTGCTCTGTCACTGGTCACATCGAACACTGTTGTGGTCAAGCTGCAGCGACGTGCGGTCCTCTCACGACGCAGATCTTCTACAACAGACAGACACAGTCTTGAAACTGATCACTGGACAATGAGGCTCTTTAAACGAGATCTAGTGAGATGCGAGCATTTATAGAGAGTGGTCAACGTCACTAGATTACGTGCACAGCCTCGTTGAAAGCCTACGTTTTATAATTCAGTGATTTTTTTTTATCAAAAGAGACCAATTTTCCATAAATTATTTGACAGAGTTTGTCCATTGAAGAATTCTTTAATGTCTTAACGTCAAAATCTGCCTATAGACAGAGCAGAGAATTTTGAACTCTTTATCCAGAGCCTTACAGACATTGAACTGATTGCTTTGTCGTGTGTGTGTGTGTGACTTCAAGTTTGTGTGCTATATTCAACAAGCCAACATTTCATTGAGGGCGTCCGCCATCTTGGACAGCTTCCACCGACTGTTACGTCACGTCCGGTGGCGGCCTAGACCCAGCATCAGAAGGGTGTCCCCTGAGGTGTGTCCCACCACACTGCCTGGTGCCGTCATCTCCACCGCTGACTGGCCAATTATTCATTGACAGAGGACAATGTTGGCTCGTCTGCTAACAAAGGCCCGTAACCCCGAGGGAAGGAAAGCCGACAATCCGTCCAAAAAGTTCTGACATAAAATGTTCTGTCTCCCTCAGCGGAAACAAAGCTCGCCTCTCACACAATCTCTCGCAGCAATTTATTCTGTTATGCTTGTTCAGGGATTTAGAGGGGGAGAAAAGTAAAAAGAGGAATCTATACGCTGCATGCATGTAGTCTATACAAAGAGCTGTTTGAACAACTAGATAAATAAAGAAGGAAATGAATGGCTTTGTGTTGATAGAGCGATGTTGGCAAATTGGTGTGGGCTGTTGGCTTGGCTGGGGCAATACAGATACCAGAGTAAGAGAGAAAGTAGAGAAAAAAGTGATGAAAGTGGCGTTAAAATAAAGAGATATTGTCTCAAACTAGTTGACACAAAACACACAGAAAGTGAGCTACATACCTCGCACAACAGACAAGAATGCATTAATGGCAAGCTACGTAATACATACAAAAGAAAAAAAATGCCATGAAGGCAAGCTAAATAACACACACAAAAGAAAAAACGCATTTTGGCCAGCTAGGAAAACCTCATGTTGCAGATGGTCGGAACTTGGCGCAGTAATAAAATAATTACGAAATGACATGTCCAACTAATTCTGTTTACAAAACAATTGTTGGCTCAAGAGACTAAGTGAATGGACTATATAATGAAAACATTTCATTTTAACATACAGAATGATATGCAAGCTAATTGATGTGTAGAAAAACTAAATTTTTTATTGTTTTGTTTATGCGATTCTGAAAACAACAAGTAACGGCGGATTTCATCGAAGTCGCCGGCGGGTGTTCTCCTGTGTCGAATAATCAAAACCGCAAAAATTCTCAAAACAACTAACTCGCAACGAGAGGGGAGGGAGAGGGTGTGGATAGAGAGAATACTTGGTGTGTGGATAGAGAGAATACTTGGTGTGTGGATAGAGAGAATACTTGGTTGGTTTCAAATGAAAGCTTCCAAGGAGAAAACGACAGTAGCCACAAACAATTTCAGTCAAAGTTTCTCTTCGAAAGATTAGCAAATGATCCAATAATTTATAGCTCTTAGCTTTATCAAATACGGTTTGTTCAAAACTTTATTTACTAAAATACGTTGTATTATTGGTTTACGTTATCTAGATGTGTAGTGTAACTTTGTGTGTGTATCAAAAGTGCTCAACGGGCGTTTTATTTAAGCTGCGTAATATTTTTCTCAATATCATGCCGCGCAAAGGGATGCGCAATCTGCAAAAAAGAAAACGGAAGAGACTATGTTTCCTACGTTGTTATGTAGATTTCAGTCAAAACCATTTAACAATTGGACAGTAAATAAATTTCGGACGGTTTCCTGAGACAGGTCGCCAGCTTTTGTGAAAACACGCTGTCATGAGGGCAAGAACCGCTGAGCACTTTGTCAGACAAATCGGCACAGCTCTGAACCAAGTCTACAACTTTTCACAATGACATTCCACAGAAAGCATTCAAACAAATTGAAGATGAAGTGCACTATTATAGTGCCACGTGTCTCTAACATAACCGGTAAGGTTTATTTGGCGAAACAGTTCAGAATTTTCACTAGGCTGCTGAAGTGACTTATGTAACTTCAGTGTCTGCAAAAAAAAAAAAACAACAAAAACAACTGTTTTGTGTTTTAAAAAAATTATCTTTCCCGATCAAGGTCTATTTGCGAAGCTCTTGTAACGCGTCGTCCAGCAAGAAAAGAGGATCAAAATAGACAGACGGGAGTGGCGCGTGTGGAAATCCATTCATGTTTTAAAACATTTTCTAAGTTTGGAAAATCCCTTGAAATGCTTCCTGTTCCAAGCCAGACATGGCTGTTTGGTTTAACAATATCTTAAAATTAATGATTTCTATTGAACGCCGTAGTTTTTTTTTCTCTTATAAATAAAACTATTAAAGAAGATTGGAATTCCGGGTCTATTCTTAAATCTCCGTTCCTATTATTTGTTTTAAAATGTGAAATTGTGCTGGTTTAACATTATATTAAAATTAAATATTTTTACTGAACTCCGTTGTCGTTTTTTCCCTTATAAATTGAGCTATTAAAGAAGATTGGAATTCTGGGTCTATTTTTAAATTCCCGGTCCTATTATTTGTTTTAAAATGTGAAATTGGGCATCGGCTTGTTAAAGTTTGTGATAGTTCAATCCAGTTATTTGAGGAATATTGGAATCAGGAGGAAAAGAAGAGAAAAAGGATACTGAAGATATCACGGGCTTTAAGACTGTGTGTTGGGAGGAAGGAGGGGGAGGGCGCGAAGACAAACAGACAGACGGATTGGCAGTGAGGTAGGTAAGTCAATGGATAACAAGCTGGTAGGCCTAGATTTTATATAGAGAAAAAAAAACACCTCCAAAGTGTGTGTGTGTCTGTGCTTTGTTGAGGTTTTTTCAGGGAAAGAGGAGGTGGGGCTGAGATTTAAAAATCAAACCAAATTTTGACAGTCATAAAATTTTAGCACTAATATAGTTTCACTCTTTTAGCAATTCTGTTCATATTTATTTGTAAATTTGTTGTGTGTGTTGTTTTTTATTTTAATGTATTCATTTCTATACGCTAGCAAAATTTTGTCAACGTATTCATGTGCGATGAAAGATGTAAAGTCAAAAAGGCCTTGACTTTTCATATTCAGTGCGGTAAAAACGCGTCTGGTTTTGTGTTGTTTTTTTTAACAAGTATATGATCGTGTGTATCATGGTAGTGAGATGGGCTCCACGGTGATATCGCCTAGAGAGAAGATCTATTGGATATAACCTCTCTTATTTCAAAACCCAGATAATCTCTCCCATCTCAATTGACCTGTTGCACCGTGCCCTTGAGACTGTGGTATTTTAGAGTAATATATTCTTCTTTCCCTCACAAATAGTTGTAGACAAATTGAGCTTGTTTTCTAAAAATAGTTTTGGGTTTTTACTACATCAAAGACAAGCTTAGAAAGTGCGCGCTCTCCTTAACGAACTGATGGTTGATTTATAGTAACGGCACTAGATGAGTCTTGTCTAGGGGATGG
>BMAT01013083.1:166520-182264 GCA_019649035.1 Elysia marginata | reverse complement strand
TACTAGAGCCTGTAAAAATGTCTTAGAATAGCATTCCAGTGCCTTCGTTAGGAAAGTTCAAGATCATTGCCGTTTTGAGGTAGATGGTCTTGACAGTCAGGCCTCCTCTGCAAGTAATCCTACAAATGTTCGATTGGATTAAGGTCCGGCAAAAGTGCTGGCCATGGCAATACTTGGATGTTGCTTTACTCAAGAAACTGTTGAGAGTACCTGGCTGGGTGCGCTCTTGCCTTATCTTGCTGAAAAACAATATTTCTATGTATGGCGGTGAAAGGCACCACGTGAACCTGAAGCACATCTTGCACGTATGTTTACGCATTTATTGTCCTTCTATTGTGGAAAAAAACTGGCCCAATCCAATCATTGTAAGAGATAGCACCCCACATCATCAAAGATGCACCACCCACCTGTTGTGTTCCCTAACNNATCTGCTTGGTATCTTTCACCGTTTCTTCTCCATACCAGTACACGGCCATCAGCGTGGCCAATGCAGAATCGAGATTCGTCACTGAATACGACACTTCGCCATTGGATGCGATCCCACGCGGCATGTTCATGGGCCCATAGCGTACGTTGGTGTCGGTGACGCTGGATCAGGATGGGGTCGATGTATGGGCGACGAGCACGTAGGCCAGAGCTTCTTACTGTGTTTGCACTTATATGTTGATTATTCCTTCCTCTTGTCTGACGCTATGAAGCTGAAAAGAATCTGTTGTTCATATGATTTCTGACAAGGTTTCTGTCTTGTTTCTGCGTAGTGCACCTAAGCCTCCCAGAACAGGGCCGATCACTCACCGTATCCGTCTCATGTAGACGTTTTCTGAGTTTGAAAATCGTCGTCCTGTTTATATTCATACGGAGGGAAACTTCACCGATAGGAAGACCTGCTTGGAGCAATCCTAAAGCACGATGGCGATCAACTTCAGATAAGCGTGACATTTTGTAAAAATAAAATCGTTTAGTTCTAAAAATGGCAAACAGCTATTGGGCACCTTGTAAGGTACCCTTGTGTGTAAAAAAAGAGAATCTCGACCACGTGTTTTTTCTACACGCACGGATTTTATATTTTTACAGGGTATTCGAAAATCACTCATCTTGACAGGCAAACCACGCACGGGACTCGGGAGTGTGCTTGAACTCATGTTCAGATATGTTATTACTCACAACAGACAAAAAATCTACTCACCAACCTTTCTTAAAGCGTGCATGGGCGCGAAAATAAGGAATGTCATGTTGAATTTGTTTTGGCACTCAGTATATTTTTGCTTTTACAATTGATGTGAAAAAAAAATGATTAACTGTCGTTACAAAGTTACCTGTTTCGACTTTCCTCTGACTCTGTGCCCGTGACAATCAATCACTTTGATTGTCAAGGGCAGTAATCTGTGTTCTGCTTATGTCCTCATAAAACTGAAACAAAATATTTCTGGATACTACCGTCTAGGTTTTGATAAATCTAATATTTCACAAAGTGCATTGTTACAGAAAATTTTCAAAAGAAAACGCTTGAAAATGTACTTACGTTTTCAATGACTCAGCATTATAAGTTATTGTTTCATAAAACTCATCGTGGCCTAACTCGCGCGATTCTCTGTTACGACAAAGGATAGCAAAGGAAATAAAGCTGATTTCGATGGGCTCTTACTTTAGGACACCATTATGCCATAATATTAAGCACACCACCATGCGACAATATCAAGGACACCATTAGGTGATAAATAAAGCTCATCATTATCGGATAATATCAAGCACACCATTATGCGATAATATCAAGCACACCATTATGCTATGATATCAGTTGTGTATCAAAAACCTTAAGTGTTCAAAGAAATGAAAGAAAATCGAAACTGAAACAAAGTTTTTGTCTAGCATAAAAAAAACTTGTAATATGACCATTTGTATTTGTCTTGGTTAACTCATTTAAAATTTTGACAAAGCCGTGTGATTTAATTAAAATATTTTAAATAAATAATTATACTACACCATGTTATCATTACATAGTTCTTGTGTTTAATCTTATTTCGCACAACACATTGCCCATCAGTACACGACATATTTATGATCTTTTGTATCAATCTAATATCAAAGACAAAACATTTGTATCCTACTTTTCGCAGCCAGAGTTTACAACGCTTACTTTCTTTCTATGTACGGCCGCTCCCCCGTGTAGCACGCTCTAAGTAATTTACCTTGTTTTACTCTGCGGTGATGGAGCTGCCCATTTTCAATACACTTCACTTTATTATCTAGGTTGAAGAACTTTGAACAAGTCAAGCTCTCTTTGATTCTATGAAAGATCAATTAGTACGAATTTGTCATGCTTTTAAATAAAAAATATTTACACTGTATTTTTGTCATGATCCACTGTATGTGTATGTGATTAAATAAAATTAAATGCATTGGGGAACATAAAACCTAATAACACGTACGAGCTGGTTACACGTCTACTACTGATTTGATTTTTATGCACTAAAGTAAACAGCTCCCATTGACCCCGTAGTTCCAACTTTTCGCCATTAGTATATCCGTCCACTTTTCGCACGTAGCATGAGAGTCCAAATGCAATAAAGAGTAAAGAGCGTTTTTATATAGCGCTTATACACTAATGCGCTTTACATGCGTTCCCCGACAGGCCATTCCCAACCAGTATCTTCTGAACTCACAGAGGAGCAGCTAGTTAAGCGCACCACTCTAGCATTCTGACAAGATCTTTCGCTGCCTATAGTCGGGTACTCGTTTCAGCGCATGAGTGAGGCGAAGAAATGTGCGTAAATAGCCTTTCTCAAGGACTAAACGTCGACCTGCCGAAAGCAGGACTCGAACCCCGGACCTCTCGCTCCCAAAGCCGAGCGTCTACCACTAGACCACGACGCCACACAATACCTGATCCATGTGTGAAATGTTTTACATACTTGTTTTTCTTCCTACCTATGTCTGTTTATTATGTCTATAAATTTTTCTTCGAGATGGAATGAACGCTTCGTTTCCTTGTTCGCCATCGATCAAGTCGACATAATCCTTTTGAATCGACAACTAATCAAGAAGCATACTAAAGAGTAAATCTAAATTTTTATTTAAAAAAGCGCTTGTTTTGCGGTGAAGCATGCCTTTAATTACAAGGTTCTGCAAACCCTAAGAATTCTTTGTATTTAATGGCCTGGCGGTCTGTTGAATTGGCTGTGACTAACTAATTCTAAGAAAATGGCTTATTTTTTTTTCAGAAATATTAAGGTCATCAATTTCGGTGAAAAAGGTTTTTTGCAGCATAAAAATATTTAGTTAAAACCTTGGTTCGTGGTTTGTTTATTAGATAGAAAGTCAGAGAGTGAGCAAGAGAGAGAGGTGAAGAGAGAGAGAGAGAGAGAGAGAGAGAGAGGGAGAGAGAAAGAGAGGTAGAGAGGGAGGGAGAGAGGGCGAGAGATATAGGTAAAAAAGAGAGTAAGAGAGATGGAAATACATAGATATATATACATGGAAGATAGAGAGGTATAAAAAGAAAGAAGAGAGTGAGGGAAAGGAAGAGAGAAAGAGAAGAGAAGACGGAGAGAGATCTAGAAATACAAAGACCAATAAATAGATAAAAACATATAAAAAGAAAGAATGGAGTTAGCAAGTGAGTAAGAGAAAAGGAGGGGAGGGGGGAGTGAGTAAATCAAAAAGAGCAAAAGGCAACAAGATATTTAAAACGGGTTTTTATATACGAGCACAAATCATATTTTCTACAAGATACACATCGTCCGCTTATTAAACTAACATCTATATCATCAAAATAGCTTGTATATCTAAAGAATGGACGTTGACCTACAAAAGCTCTCCGACTGGACCTGATAGAAAAACTAATAGTCTTAAAAAAAGGTAAATCGCTAACAATGCAAGTTTCGCCCGGACAAATTTAAATAACATATATGCGCCACTAGACTAAGTCTTCAACTTTATCGTTTCATAGGTCTGTTATATGTTGGCTTTAAAATTAACAGTTTGACAAACGAGCTGTTTTGTTTGCCTGATGCGGGCATAGCTTATTGCCTTTCACGAACATCGTTACCTTATAACGTAGCTCATAAAAGGTACACATAACATGATAAGGGTTAAGAGGAGAGACAGGAAAGGAGTAAAAAGAGGTTCAACAACGACAACAACGATATTTGATGACAAAGAAAAGAGATGACCTTCCCGCCTTCACCCCACCCCACCAATCTAAACAAAACAATACAACAACAACAAAATAAGGAAAAAACAACAACAAAAAGTAAAATATCTATAGCAGAACGAAATAGATCCTTGACTTAAATCTATAATCATGAAGAAAAAATAATTGCGTCCCTTTTTCATGAAAGCTCATCCATATTGGTTTTGTTGAACAAACGTCTATGATAGCTGATCTAAATGAGAGAACAGGTCCACTGACACCACTCTCTCGTGTAATGCTTTTACGACGGTTTGCAAGTAAAATGAGCAAACTTTACACCAGTTCTGACTCATAATAAGCGTTGCAGTACTGCGGCGTTTTACAACCACCCACATTATTTCTGAATAAATAGATGGACAAAGCCTCGCAGCGAAACGACCACTTTCTTTATTGGACTTTTTGGAGGCGGTGGCAAACATGACTATAAAAGGACAATTATCTCAAACTAAAAAAAGTTGTAAATACGCCATCTAAGATAAGCTTTGATAAGTCTGTAATTTAACAAAACCTAGCTACATTGAAAAAATATGAAGAAAGCTTATTATGTGGCAAAATCGGCCTTTCGAATAGGCTCGAATTCTCAACATTTTGACTGTATAGGAAAACATGTAAACAAAATTTTCTGGAATAAAATATTGATACCAATAAAAAAGAAAAATAAATTTTCCGCTTCAAAAAACAGCACAACCAATTTCCGGTGAGCTGGGCCAGGTGTGGTTAAAACTTGGCGTAGCATTGGATTCTTATCGATGGTTATAAACAAGACGGTCAGCTGAGTAGCTAGTCGGCGTGTAGTAGTAACCTATAGATCCAGACACAGTTGACATGGAGACAAGCAGAGCATTAAAATTTGACTTTTATGTTAATTAAATCTTGCTTTACACACCAACCCTCTAATGTACTAGAATTATGAAACGTGATACTGAACTTCAAATGTTCATTCCTACCAGAATTATGAAAAAATTATACGGTACTTAAAAGCTAATTTCTATAATTGTATTAATACAAAAAATTTCAAACCAAATATCGTTACTAATTATGATTTAATATCCAATTAATATTCTTTTCATATAACTAATAATTTCTAAAAGTACTGATCACTTGAAAGTTTCAACAGAATAACAATGCCGCGTTGGAAAACATAGCTGTTGCATCTTACTCAGTTGGGCAAAAGAAACATGGCAACTACGTAATTATAGGGGCATTCCTCGTGACGCAATTGAAAAAGCGGACATTAAAAAAGATTCTGTGAGGTTTTGCTCGCCGGCCGAGGGTTTGGATGTGTTGCTCAAACAGTGACATGATACCTACGTGGTGGAGGTCACTATCGTTCAATAAATCCAGTTGGGTTGTTTTGTTGCTATTATCTGTCTCGCCACCGGCTCTGTGGCCTAGCGGTAAGGACACTCGCTCAGAGATCGGGAGGTATGGGTTCGATCCCGGGCCGAGTCAAACCAAAGACTTTAAAATTGGTATTAGCAGCTGATTCGCCTGGTGTCTGGGATTATGGATTTAGTGCTAAGTCTGGTCGGCCCGGTGTCAGGATAATGTGACTGGGTGTGGTGTATGCAAGCGCTCCGTACATCAAAGTGTGGCAGAACGCTTTCAATTGTCCCAAGCGCCGTCTCTGATATAACGCTGTAGTTGAAAAGAGACGTTAAAATTCAAACAACCAACCACTCTGTCTCGCTATCAGTAGATTAACGAGAGGAAAAATTGAACGGCCGGATTTACCAAGAGCATCCACGAACTTGTTAACTGTTTGGGGTAAAGTTTCTCACACTCCTCACAAGCATCCAGTATCAATGAAAAAAGTCTTCATTTTTCAAGTACACGGAATAATGAGGTTGTTTGCCATTGCTTGCCTCGCTGCCTTTACTTTCGCCGAGCCTTAGCTACCCATTTAGTGCTGACTGAGCACAGCGGAACAAAAAAAAAATTTGTCAGGACTGATGATCGAACCCAAGGCCTCTCGTACAACGTCTACGGCCACTGCTCATCCCATTGATAACTTTTGCTTATGTAGAAGAGCTGCGAATCTGAAAACATTAATATTCTGATGTGCATGCGTATTCTTACTTTGTATTCGTACATTAAAGCAAACTTGACGGATTGAATTAAATCATTTGTATTTGATTCTTATTAATTTGATTGAAGTCACTCAAAAACGTACCGTAATTAGATCATGACCAAATCAGACTCGCTGGCTACTTCGTATTATGACATCATTATATAAGCTCAGGTTTCATATAACCAATTTGAACATAAAATAAAGCGCATTTAATACGAGTATAGGCATCTTAATATTTTGTACTTTAATCTAATGTAATGCATGAGTTTATTCAAACTGAACGTCCAGAATCATTCTTTATACTAAATGCATGTATGAGCATTCAGATTAAAACCTAGAGCAAACCTAACAGGCAATGTTAAGCGAAGTAACCCCCAAAGGCTAACAACAACAACAACTCATGCCCACGAGAGTCCATATCTTTCTTCCAGGCATAGGAGATTGTTTGAGTGGGATTGATCGTTTTACTCTCAAGTAAAAACCGAGCAGTCCGAACTAAACCTTTCACGCGCAATACAAGACTTGTTACATCTGTTCAATTTTACATGCTTTGAATTCTTCCATGAATTTTTAACGACGAGCAAATATTATATTCGGGTTAAAACAAAAAAACTCTTCATACCTAGTCTTGGAAGGTTATCATATTTAAAATTTCTATTACTTAAAAAAGGGAACAGCGTGGCAAAGTGGTTAGCGCGTTGAACTCGTGATTCGACGCTTGTGGGTTCGATTTCCGACCATGCCATGTTGCAATTGCCATGGGAAAGCAATTTAACCTAACTCTCTAGTAAAATCGGTGCCCAGGTACAGGGAATGCTTGAATTTGTGATTTGTGCCTGCAACACCCCCCCCATAGGGTTAAAAGTGGCTTTCACGTGTGGTTAGCGTGTACAGACGTGTTGGGATATTAGTGGGGCTGCTCTTGTGGCGACACAGTTACGCTGAACGAAGCAAAATGGGTTAATACAATGAAATAAAAAACATCATAGCTGTCAGTCCTGTTAAAATCACCGTTTTAATATAAACGATTTTACAATACGCGTTTGAGCTTTAACTATACTAGCTGAGTAACCCGTTCTACGAACGGCGAAAAGGAGCTGATTAACACAGGAACATTTTCACAGGGTTTATAACACAACCTCAGTTATGTTTTTTTCGCCTTGTGCTGTGCGCATAAGTTTTGAGTACACTTTCTGTCGGTGTATATAGACTATGTATCACAAAAACCACTATCCTCCCCCTTACCTTCCCCCTCTCTCTTTTTCTCTTGTTCCCTTTCATGAGCTTATTCCCCTCTCTCTTTCCTCAGATCGAACTCTTAGTATGAGATTGACAGTTTGGGGAAAATATAACATGACATAATCCTCCACCCCACTCGTCTCTATTTTCCTGTAGTTTTGATATTCTGGTTTTCACTCTGATAACTTTTAATTCACACCTTTTGACACATTACCGCCGTTTACCATTCCACCACTTCCCCTTTCAATATGTCTCTTTGTTGTTGATTTCCTTGTATTTTTTCAAACTATCCCGCACACCACAGAGCTGTATCTTTTATTTTCCTGGCTCTGAATTTGAAGTCTGGAGTTCTTGAAATAAAATTAGGCCTAACATTTCCATGTGAACAACCTCCCCTGTTTTCCTTCTACACCCACCCCTCTGTCGCCTTTCATTCGCTCTTTTTCTCTCCTTTTTTCTCACCGTCTTTCTACCCCCCCCACCCCCGATTACTCTCTTAATGAAATTTACAAACCGTTCAAACGTATATATACTCTTTTCAGGACAAAATATTTGTAATTATATCATTTCCTTATGCGTTTTCCGAGACATGGGAGTCGGCTTATGGTTGTTTTTTATAGTTTGTATAGGCATCACGATTTTCACAAAAATTAAAAAAGCATTATTATTTTAGAGATCATAGACCCTTCTAAATGCCCTCTTACATCAATTTAATGTGATTTGAAATGGATGGGCTAATTTTCCGAATATTTAAGCCCCGCACAAAAAAGCTTTTTCTCTCTGAAAGTTCACCTCTCCTTCCATTATAATAAGATGAAAGGCTAAATTTAATATCTTATTAGATTCAAACGAATAGACTTTAACAATAAGAATATTATTTTCAGTTTCGAACTTACACACAGTTTCAGTTTAGCGGGATAGTTAGAGGTCAATGACCCCAGAGTGAATGGTCAATTACCTTGTTGGAAATGGCGAACAAAATAGTGGCAGTATCAGACTGCAGCATTGTTTTCGTTGTCACACTCAACTTTTTAAAAAGTTTTTATTTCCATTTTCATTTTACATGCATGAAACATTCCCAATAGTACAATGCTAACACATTACGTTAATGTGTATGCAATATTAAAGTTTTATTTCAGGAGTAGATAAACATGGCAGAAACCAAAATAAAAGAATGAAAGAACGAAATGCAAAAACAAACAAAAAATTACAAACAATAAAGAAAATGACAAAACAGAAAAAGAAACCAAAACAATGAACATCTCAACATTTATGAGGCAAATAGCAACATCAACAAAAAGATTGACATTACATACATTTTCACACAAAAGAGTATGCTTACATATTATTGAACTTTCTGCTCTTTTTGACATAAAGCGTAATCAATGACATTCTTATCCACGTATATAATAATTATATCAATATCCATCCATGAATGTTACTTGCATTATATACCTTTGTAGAAGGTAAATGGCACTTATCTAACAACTTTCTGAATCGGGATTTTTACAACATGTGTTTTGGCTCTATTTATTTTTTCAGCCACACTCAAACCGTTATCCCTCCATACATCGAACAGTCCTTTTTCGCTGTTATTCATTTACATTTAATGGTTTCCATTTACAAAGGAGGCAACTGTTTGCGAGTACTTCTAAATACATCATATCAAGATACTGCAGAAGAAATGATCCCTTTGAAAAGATTTTCAAGGCTGCTCCATTCCTGCTTAAATCGCTCTCAGTTTTCTCTATTAGGTGTTAAAACTGACTTTGGTAGAGTATTTGCACAAAGCTGTTGAGGTGTAAATTTTTTCCAGCCACTTTACCAGTGCAAATGTATTGCTTACCAAGTAAAATTATCAGTTCTATTATTTTGTTTACTTCTTGAGTTGTTGGCACGCCATATAGAATAGTTTGTTCATTCATTATATTAACTTTTTCTAGCTTAGCTCTTGATTTTAGGGGGTATTCCAGCCTTTTCCAGAAGCTGTTAACCACAGGACATTCCCATAATAAATGTTTAATTGTTTCCCATGGTGCTTTGCAAAAGGTACACCTGTCTGTTTGATTTGTGTCGTATTTTGAGACGCTTCTGTTCGTTGTAAGTATGTATATGAATATAATATGGAGTATTCTGTATTGTATGGTTCTTTCCACTGGTTTTCAATACATAGATTTCTCCATCTTTTCACGCTTTTTGGAATACATATGTGTTGGACAGCGTTTTATAAATATTTGAGCACCCTTTTTTGGTGGTTGCCATTGTGGTAGAGAAAAAGCATTGAAATCCTCTATTGTTAAATGTTCTTCTAGAATTTAAAAGGGTTTCTTCTTTGTTTTTTTTTTACTGCTGAAATATTAATAATCGACAGATACTTCAGATGAGTGCCTTTTCTAGCTCTCAATTTCTGCTGGAACTCCATGGATGATAAAAATCGGTCTCCCTCTTTCAGTTGATTGATGCGTGTCATTTTGCTTTCTAATAGAGCAGCGTCTTCAATGTATTCCCGCCTATGAGTATATCCTTGTTAAAAGTAAAGCTTGATGACAGAAATGTTACATATGTGTCTGGTTTACTTTTTTGTGTAACAATGTAGACTGTATGCCAGACGTCTTTCCAGAATTTGTTTGTTTCATCTCTGTATTGTGATATAAGGAATTCTTGACCGCATTCCAAAACCATCTTTATCTTCGTATTGCTTTTTTCCAATAATATTTTCCACTCGGCTTTAGGCAAGAGATTCTCTTCAGCCATGAAGTTTTGAAAGATGTAATAAAATTCTTTGTGTCAGGCATATTGAGTCCTCCATTCTCTATTGTCTGATTTAATGAGTGTCTCCCTATTTCGTCGGGTTTAGCATCCCAAAGAAAATTATAGAAAAATTTCTGGAGCGTTTGTATTGTCTTTAATGGACGATTTGGTATATGAATTGTTTTGGCAAGCACTAAATGAGCGAATGATTGTTATTTTGCCAAATGGTGTAAGCTTTCTTCAGGACCACTGCTTAAATCCCACAGATACCATTAAAATAGAACTTAAACACTTCACGAACTTAATGAGACTGCGACAAAGATTCATTGGATTACCGAAAACATTATGGCCAATTCGAACTAAAAAGTAACATAAACCGTTAAGGATGATGATTTTTGTTCAGGATTATGTGAGAGACTCTTTTTAGAGATATCACTTTACATGGTATGTGTAATTATATGATTTGGTGAGTTAATTGAATAAGCGGGAGTGTAACACGCACCGAAACACAACCTGGTACGCTGTGCTAAGTAAGATGTAAATGTATAAATCTTTCATAAGATCTTCCAAGTCGGAATCCAGTACATATCGTCAGCAATCTGTTGGGTAGTGAAACTCAGAGAATAATTCCAAAGTTATCGATTTTTTTTACAAACCCCAGTTTTATCATTGACTTATCATTATGGAATATTGTAAAATACTTTTGCTTACAAAAAAAATGAAAAAAAATATTTTTTCAATAATTAAATTCTTATTCTTGTATACTCTAAAGATGTCTTTACAGTATCGTTTCAAAAATAACTTTTATGAATGGTACAAAGTACCCAAAACGCAATCTCTCATAACTTATTTGGACAATGAAAAATGCTGATACAAGGATAAAGAGAAAGGGCAAAATTGATTAGGCCTACTTCTATCTAGGCACTGTTAATTTTACAGTAAAGTGCGTGTTTGATTGCCTTATAGTCCCCCGTAAGACTCTATAGATTAATTGGAAAATTTTGAAAAGCCCAGCTCTATTCTTTGCCACGCGGGAATTAAGTATTGTACACATTTTAATAAACGTTCTGTAATCTGGTTTTTCAAGAAATCATTGACAAACACCTTTTTCATGTAAAAACATTCGAAATCCGAAATCGGATTTACCGAAATTTACACATTTCGAAGTTTTCAACGGGTAAATGTTCTTTTCCCTCTTTGCATTTGTTAAACTGGTACAACATAGTTTAAAGATAATGTACTTCAGTTCTTATAAACCGACATTTTCCTGTGGTCTATCATAGTTTTCCTCCTGCCTAAAAGCAGTATTAGAAAAGGCTATTGTGTTCACTTGGCAAATTTGTCACTCTAGAGCCCTCACAGACATGTCTTTAGCCTCTAGACGGGTGCGTTTGAGGATGTATACAAAGGATGGGTGAGAGATTGAGGTGTTGCTTTGAATAAACTTGTGAGAGCGAAATAAAAATCACTTTTTTGTATAAATCGGCTCTTCTTAATTCAAAGTTTTTGTTCTTTGCAAAGAGATTCGAATTAACCCTGCACTGCTCAAGCCTCTTTGATTTTAGATTGAAATTATATGCATAGTACAGTCAAGTGCATGCAGACAATGGATTGCATTTGTGTTAAAACATTTGGGTAAACTGTCAAGTTTTTGTTCTGGAATGAATATCATATAGTTTTATTATACACTGGGCTTTAAGGCTAATGTCCTAAATGTAATATATGGATGGTACGTTTCTGCTTACCATCCGCTGGGAGCAGTACTGGGTCAATTTTTCTCTTGTTAGTTGCCCTCATGACTATGGGACAGCTAAAACACTTTAAAACAGAAAAAAATACGCTATCAATAAAGACATCGTAATTGGAGTTGTGGACTCGACTACCATAAAATTATCATATCCGAAACATATCGTCGCCCGGTTGCACAAACTGAAACCCTTATACTATTAAATCAACCAGTCATGTTCACCAACTTATTATGTTCTAGTAGAAAACTATGAGTTTATTAAATGCGGGTCAAAACATTCTAACAGATCCAAAAAACCGTTCAATTTTTGGTCTTGTCTTTCCTAAACACACCCATACACTTTAAAATCATTTTTCACCTGCGTAAAATTCTAGACCAGTAGAGTATATTATAATACTTTCTTCCCACTTTTTTCAAACGTAGAATCCACCGTTTCATAAGCAAAAACGTTTTCCGTTTTAATCAAAATTTGAAAAAAAGTCTTCATGAGTCTATTTTGCTCCGAAATCTACCACGGTTATAATCATTAGTTGGTTGTTGGTCAATGTGATAACGAAGTAAATATATGTATAGGCAAAGTGTTAACTTTTCTTGTTTATACTGCAACCTAATATTCTAAATTCTATTCTTTTAAATCCAGATAAATGATATAAGCGCATTTCTGCATAAAACTACAAAGGAAATGAAACGCCGATAAAAGACGGACGCTCATGCATCAGAAGTTCCCATTTCAAATGCAAGGATGCCCTAGAGAAAATGTCCCACATGAGGGATCACCAGGTGATGTACAGCTTCAGAGTCAACGCTGTCTGGAAATGGCCGTACCATAGCTGTGTTCTTTCTTTAGAGTGCCAAGAGAGACAGCTGTTGATCTCTTGACACCCGAGTGAGTGAAGGATAACACTGTAACACCAGTGCCACACACCATCACACCTCACTCACACCACGATGCGACGCCTGGTGTTCCTGATCCTGGTAATGAGTACAATGACGTACCTGATCGTGGGCTCTGTGGTGTTTCACTACCTGGAGGACTTTAGTGAGACTCAGCACAAGAAATCCCTCGCCAGGGCGCATGCTGAGTTCATAGGTGAGTAGCCTGAGCCTCGAAATCCCTCGCCAGGGCGCATGCTGAGTTCATAGGTGAGTAGCCTGAGCCTCGCTCAACCGAGAACTTGTTTTATCTTTTAGAATGATCAAGTAAGAAGGGTAGGAACTTTGCGCATTTTAAGCTTTACGATTAACACTGCTTGTTATTGAAATAGGCATGGACAAATCATTTGATTTAAATGAGAATATAAGTTTTAACTCTAGAGTTAGAGTAGGAAAAAGATACCACCCATAGCAGCTTTTCAACCGCACCTTATTACCCTTGTAATCCAGAAAAGTGCACTCATTCAAAGTTCGAGCTAGCTGGCCACTTTGAAAACAAACTGTGCCGATTCTTTTGAAGTTAGTTAAAACATGCAAATTAATAAACAAGCGTCCTTAACACCCAAGTGTCAAATGTTGGGGGTGAAATGTTAAAATCTAAATTGTTTACGTTAGACAATTTAGCCAGTCTATGCAATGTCCCGCTGCACACAAAACCGAAATGGCGGTTTAAATATATTGAATGTGATTCAGGACTTACGCTAAACAGGTCAAAATTTGTGTTATGATTCAACAAGTCCCTCATTTGTCTCTCAAACAAAAAAACCAACCGATGACAAGCTCTTCTAACAGCCAGACTAGGCCATGGTTATACACAAATCAGAAGTATATAGACTGCGGAAAGGGCCTTGCAATGTTGATTTCGCCTTGGGCTTAAAAGTTCATGCATAGATTAGCTGGATCGAACTTGCAAGCCGGAGCAGTTTGTTTAATACCAACCCCTAACCAATTTGATATTGGATTTCGAGTATAGAGGCATACTTTTAGTGTTTGTCAGATCAAATTTTAATAATTATAATTTCTAACTCTGTTTACGAAAGTGTGCTTTCTCCACAATTTTTACAATTTTCCCTGATTCGTCCCGAATCTGATCTACAATGATAAAACATGCATTTACTTTCGCGGCAAATGCAGCAAAACAAATAAAAAAAAAAAAACAAAAAAAATCCCCGCAAAATAACGACAGATACAGTGGCATGGTCCTGAAAGCAGAGCCCTGAAAAAAAAACATCACTGACTTTTAGGTTTTACCGTAAAGATTTATAAAAACGATGATATACAAGCAGAGAGAAAAGAACTTACCACATGGAGTTTATATACTTACTAGTTGGAGTTGAGTAATAGATTGGACTGTGTCATAAGTTGGCTTTCGTGTCATTATGTAACTACATATTGACTGTGTCAGTCCAATATTGAAAACATCTATTTGCATCTTAGAACAATTTGTTCTCTCCTCCTTTATTCATCACTATATCGAAAATGTCTGAACACCCTCGCCAAAAAATCTTTTTAATATTTTTTCCCTATTAATATTTTTGCATCCTTCTAATGCTACATTATTTTATATGCTATTATTCCCAATTTCTATCCCGTTCTCTCAACTATTCGGAAGCAATATGTCAGTCTTCACCTCCTGAAAATGGAAGAAAACATCTCACATAGACCCTAAAACGAAACAAAATTCACGCAAAACTTCGGCTAGATCCAGGCCCAATCTAATCTGGATGAATTGATCGTTGTTTGCCTTTTCAAATGTAAATCTAGATCTCCGTGTCTTTGCTAGAGGTGGTCTAGATTTCTAGATATACACACAAAATCTAGATCTAGTCTAGACGCATTAATCGCTGTTTGCCTTTTCAAGGCTAAATCTAGATCTAGATGATGTACTGTAATAGTCTAGATTGCGTAGCCTAGGCGCACCTTTTCACAGATCACTTCAGTATCCAGGATAACCTAGATCTAGAGCCGAGAAGTTACTTTCATTATCGTATAATGAGGTACAAAAATTTCTGCGTCCCTTCCTCGATTCGAAAGCGACCTTTTTGGGTAAAGAGTCACAACATGGAGACGGAGGTTTGTATGAAAGTCTTAGAAACGACGAAGAGTAGATCTAGGATCGTTTACAACGAATGTTTCGTTCTAATCATACATGAATAATCCAAACATGAAGCTTAAACTCAAAGGCTGTTGTCTTGTACAGTAAATTTTTACTGACATTCTGGTGAAAACCGCATCAAAATTGGGGAACACTGTTAAAAGCCTTTCTCAACACAAAATTTGCAGTCCTAAAGTAGAGATACGATGTTTTCTATGGCTCTCTGAGTTTGATTCTATAACTCCTAACGATCGTAAAGAAACTTGTTTTTTTTTCCTTTCAGGACAAATTCTTCCAATACTTATAGATGTGTTATTTGTATAGCAAAATCCGGAGGTTTTGTTTTTCTCTATACTAATAATAATAAAATAAAAATAGTAATAATAATAATAGTGTAGTTTATTTATATCCTGCCCTCTCCCTCAATTTGAGACCCAAGGCGATACAATTAGAATTAAACATGAAGCAAATACATTCATTTATAAAGGTACATTCCATTCATTACAGACTTACAAAACTTTCATTCATTACTATATTGTTCAGAGGGAAATGAAAAAATCTAGAAATTGACAAAATACTGATTTTGTTCGTTTTTCTTGGCTGTCATTTCCTTACCTGTTTTTCAGACCGGTTGCTCCTAATCACTCGTTTCGTTCATAAAAACATCACACTTTAGATTAGATTATAAAATATGGGTTTTTAAATAAGTCATTAAGACT
>BMAT01013083.1:153193-160693 GCA_019649035.1 Elysia marginata | reverse complement strand
TAGTGGACATTCTTTCTGATTTTCAACATAGTATCACTAACTTTTTACATTTAACATTATCATGAGATGCTTTGTTATGGGATTATCTCAAACGTCCCAGCTAAAAATATTTGCATCTCTTTATTACCTGTATACCAATTTTAAGCTCAGTCTTCTCTCCACTCCTTCCACTGTTGTCACGCCTCAGGTTACGGTAACATGGTACCCCGCACGTGGGGTGGTCAACTCTTCTGCATCTTCTACGCTCTGTTCGGAATCCCCATCTTTGGCGCTGTCCTGGTGGGCACTGGCGAGCGTCTGCAGATCCCGATCAAAAAGTTACACCAGTGCCGGCCCTGGGTCAAGGATAACCCAATCAAAGACCAGAAGCTCAAGTCTATCTTGTTACTAAGTACAGGTGGGTGGGTAGGTCACATGAAACGGCAAGAGAAAGGATGAGAGAACAAGCTGATCAGCTTCTTTAGTATAATGACATTAACGCATGCATCTGTGATTTCCAGGTTTCCATAAATTTCCACGGTGTTTATATTCTTGAGAAGAGACGCCACAGACGGGTTCTCTAGATATGATTTTGATGACAAATTAGTGAATGAAACAAAAAGAAGACTTGACGACGTATTTTGAGAGTCTATAATGTGGAGGTTCTTAAAAGATCATAAAATTAGAATATGAAAAGCCAATCTGAATGATAACTCATTTACAGATACAGAAGAAATAAAATTCACGTGGCTTTAGACAGAGTATTTTTTTCTTCTAAAACACTTTTTACTTTGGGTTTAAAATCATTAATGATTGTAAGTCTCATGCATTGTCTCGACGGAATCCAATCATTCACCAATTGTTGTTTTTATTAGTAATAAATTCATGAACTGTTGGCGTGTTGCGGCTAACATCAGCATCATCAATCCATACTGTTATGTTTCTTGTACCTTTGTTCTAAAGATGAGCTCTTCCATGGCTGAATAATGCTTTATTAAGACATGCACTCACTTTGTGGAGGGCGAAGTATACAGCAAAGCTGCTGTTCTAACGAATGCTGATTTTGTGGGTGATTTTTGTGACCAGGTATGTCAGTGATTGTGTTCATCCCTGCCTGGGTGTTCACCATCACGGAGGACTGGAGTTACCTGGAGGGCATGTACTACTCGGTCATTACACTCACCACTGTGGGCTTTGGAGATCTCGTGCCAGGTAGGGCAATCCTCGCTCAGACAAGTTACATTGTCTATCTCTCCATACAGTCAAAATAAGATAAGATACCAATTTCATTAAAAACTTTTTAAAACTTTTTTTTTTGCAATAGTGAGTGCTTCACAATTATATTGCATTATCCATATATCGTGTGGCCCTCCCAAAAACGTCCTCAACTTTGTTACTCTATAACTTCATACATGTTTATGGTAGTTACATGAAAATATGGACTGAGTAAAAAAAAATATTTATGTCAAGGTGTATGAAGTTTGAAGCTTCTGGCTTTATTGGTCTGGAAGCTATTTGATTCTAGATAACACGCACCTCAGATGTGTAAAAACATTCCATGAACTCCAGTGTAATCAGTTTTTCAAGTTATCTGTAGAACCTCCTTCCAGCTTAATTCTTTTGCGCGATGTTGCGAGCGACTTTCTCACTTCCTCAATACCTTTTTGTCCCAGCACTCCTTTATTTTTTGCTTTCAGTTAATTTTCAGTAAAGGGAATCGACTGCCTCATGTAGACCTCAGCAAGCGAGTCCCACACTATATAGTCCATCGGATCTAAATCTGGAGATTGTGGTGGCCAGTTATCTTTGGCAATAAAATCGATTCCATGATCTATGAGAAATTTTTGGGTTGTACGACTTGTGTGCGAAGTAGCACCGTCTTGTCGCAGAATAAGTCACCTTAAGGATAAAGTTCGGGACACGAGGGAAGGAGTTTAGCAGAGACATGTAATTCATTGAATTGACCTTCAAACTTTTCATACCAAGGAAAACTATCTCGGTTTTGCCATTCCAGCAAACGCCAGCAGAAACCATAACTTTCTTTGAAAACCGATTCGTTTCGTGGTAAAGCTGTTGCAGAGAGATGTCCAATTTCTTCCTTCCGTGAACAACGCCATTTTGTGTATTTTGGCAGCCTCTATTGTGAAGTCTTTTATTTACCTGTGAAGATAATTTGCTTGACATCTTCATCGGTAAACCTGTTCAGAAAGTGCCGCGATCGAAGGCGTCTTTTCTCTTTTACACTTTCCGTTTTTCTGCTTGTCTGAATTCGTTGCTAGGCCTTTAACTTCAAATCCCTTTTTACAACTCTTCGTACTGTGCGTTAGCGTTGTGCTCTCGAGGTGAGCAGTGCGGATTGCAAAACAGCTTTGATGCGGAGGTCGATGTTTGTTTTTCGTGAGTTGCGATAACTTTTATAAAACATCTGTTGTTTTCTTAATTATCAATGGATTTCGTTGATATTTGGCGTGATATTGTAGTAATAATTGATTCATCATAAACGATATGATTATTGCACAAAGGCTGTCAGAGATATAGCGCTCCAAAGTCGGGGATGTTTTATTTTGGGCCACCGTTTGTGCTCAACCAAATCAACGTTGAAAAAGATATCGTTGAAGAGACAAGTTATAAAGGGATAAAAATTAACGTATCTCCTAATCAAACAGCTGTGCTCATGCACTATAAACCCGTGTTAATAAAACGGAAACACGTGACAGCACACCTGTCAGCGTCATAGTTCAGGAGGCAGTTTTGCCAACAGTGCGCGTTTCTAATTTAATTGAATGAACAAAATGTGGGCATTTATTCAGGCATACAATATTACGATGCGAGAATGTGAGTTAAACACTATTGCCGTACAAGCTATGCTGCTCATGAAGCGTGGGCTTAGCGAGAAAACCCAAGCTATTAGTCAATGTAACGCCATCTCTGAAATTAACTTGTACCCACACCGGAATACAATACTAGTGATCTATCTCATTAGTCATGCTCTGATAACCCCAAACATTGCGACTGTGAAAAACACAGCCCATGCATTATCATTGAATTGCGCAGGCGTTTTGTCTAAACACTGTTCCCTGGCACTCACTTCGCATAATAGGAAAATAAATGATTAGCTTCCATAACCATTAATAAATAAAAATTATGACTAATGGTACGCGAAAGAAAAACCGGAATAAATAAAAGCACGAACTTTCCGCAGATTCTCTTTTCTGTTATGTTATTATAACTAGGTATCTTACGTGTGTGTGGTGTCACATGACAGGACTGCACAAGATGAACAAAACGATAGTCGAATTGTTGAAGCATTTCAAGAGCTCAAAAACTAAGTATATATCGACGATTCGCTTTGTCCTTATTATAAATCTGATATTTTAATTAAATTCCTGTTTATATAAAACTTGACTGTATCTTTCTACATTGATAAATTAAAAACTTTTTTTTACGATGCCCAGAGTGTTTGAAATATAAAAGCCTGTTTAAGCCTGGCTTTCTTGATACAGGGATTTACAAGCCTGTTGTTTATCCCATCCAGCCCGTTTTTTCCCATCCATTTACTTACGTAACTGCAAATACCCCCAGTATTTCTCCTCAACATGCCAGTTATTATCACCATCAGCAGAACCAGTAGAAAAGCCATGCATTTCTAAAGCACATAAACTCCATTTAACTTTTTATACTTTTAATAAAAATAAATACAATATAAAAGAAATACGAGGAGGAACAATTTAACATCAATATATCTCATGTACTTTTCCAAGTTTCAATCTGTTTTCCAAGGGAACATTACGTGATACATTTTAAGTTAAATAGAACCAAGTTCCCCACTGATTGGCTGTTACTGAACTGCCATGTATTTTTATATAATTTGATCAGACCTGTATCAACACTAGCCGAGTTCTTAGACTAAACAATGTAGATCTAGCTTGCTACGATAACTGCAAGTCCTAAAACTTCTGTTGCCGAATGATCCCTCCTCTTCCATTTCTAATTATGCCTGAATAAACTGCCCAGCGTCAACTACCGCAGCAGTCTCAGTGTACGCCACTTTTCTGTTTATGCGCGGGACATTCGCTGCTTTTGTGGAAATGAGTTTTCAAGTGAATTGAAATTTAGAGTATTGAGATGAAGGTGGTAGCAAGTTTTTTATATATTGGTTTTGTAGGTTATGATAATCTACATACGCAATGAACTCTAACCCTCTGACCTTAATCTAGCCTATGCATACGAAAGTTTTGGTAAGTCGGCAATTTCTTATCTGTTTGTATTAGAGTTTAATTTCCATTATATTTTTGGTAGCATGATAGACTGTGGGCTGTTGATATTGTTGCTAATGAAATAGTCATAGTCCTCATTATCATAAAAGTACCTTAATTATTGTTTCAAAGTCTCAAGCTGATAAGGGCCTATCGTGATTGTTTGTTTCTTAACTATTTCATGACATGACCAAGCATATTGACAATGCTACTCATACGAGTATCCAAAACTGTTTATTTTTTCGCAAAAACTTGTTTGCATCCCATAACTCAATAAATTAAAGATTTTCTTGACCTAGTTGCAGCTTTATTTTTTCAGTTAACCCTTGAAGAGTGTCATGAAGGGAAGGGCCAATTACTGGATGTTACAAATTGAATAAAAACTTTACTTCCTATTTCAATATATATGCAAATCTATTTTTTTAAAACTGTATGTCAGTAAACCACGCTCACACAACTAAAAACATTTGGGAGTGTACGTTTTTTTGGTTACGATAACTGCACGCATTTATAATTCTTAAATTCTTGTACTTTGTGTAGCCTACGGATACGAAAGTCTCGGTAAGATGAAACCACGGGCCTAGAAGATTTTTTAAATCTTTGTTTAGAATTTGATCCCCTTTTGTTGTATATCCTTGCGGTGTGACTGTGTTGTAAAGTATAATATATTGTTGCCCTGTCGGTGTTGTAATGACGGTGTCTTTCCTATTTTGTGGTTTCTATAACTCCATTGTATGCTCCTTTCTCCACAGAGAGTATCTTTACTGAAACAGGTTAATTTTGTTTTACCAATTAGTAATTTTAAATACAAAGCGCACCCTGAATTTAAGCTTTATTTATTTTAAGTAACACAATCGCAAAGTAATGACCATTTTTCTGAAAAAAAAAATAGTATCTTTTGCAGCTAAAAAGCACCGGGAAGCGGTTAGATTACATTGCTGTAAATGCGCCATGGCTATTACATTATTTTGTTTTCTTATACTTCACACTATATAAAGCTGGACTTTACAGGCAACTCTTACAAAAAGATTTTTTTTTCTCTTATTAGTTACGCTTAATTTATCTTTTTATATAACAAAATTGTATGAAAGCTTTTGTGAACAATACCGTTTCGTTTTATTGCATAAACGAGTTATAGCTTTTTGTAACCCTCACATTTATCTGTTTGGATATTTTTTAAAAAGAGTTTTCATGCACGTTTTTCATCTTTTGTTTTCTGCTCACATGCCCATCTCTTTCACTTTTCTATCTCATTTCTTGCTCTACTGTTGAACAAATTATAACTATACCAAACTTTCTAAACACCAAACATAATTCTTTAATATAATGCACCTGCTGCATTTAAACATGTATTGCATGAAACAATTCGTTACTCTAAAAAGAGATCCAATAAGAATATGAATTTCTTTGTCAGTTATATCTTTTCAGAATATAGGCCTATATCATTCAATTATTTAAATACTTATCTCTATTTTAGGACTGAAAATTTCGTGTGGCGAAAGGCTTTTCACAGAGGGCACCAATTTTGATGCGGTTTTCACCAGAATGTCTGTAAAAATATGTTGTACAATAGACAGTTTTTTTGGTTCATGTTTAGTTTTTTTTTATTACAACAAAACATTGAAGATGTGCTTTGTTTACTATGTTGTAAGCAATTCATCCTAGACCTGCGTCTCACGGGAGATCACTCTTTCTAGGTTAGGAAAAAAAACATTAAGTAAACTTCCGAAATAAAAAAAAGAATCAAAGATCAGACGTGAAAGACGTGAATAGAGAGGGGACATCTCAGATCTCGTCATCTGATAGCCATCAACTATTCCTAATATATATCAATTTAAAACCCGGATGAGTATTTTAGTTACCGTTCTAGAATTTTTAGAGTTGTTAATAATTTCTTGATCTGAATTTTTATCATTGTTGCTTCGGCCTTTTCAACATAATGTAGTTCTCTTAATACCAAGTCAAGTCTAGAATCCAATTTATGATTTTATCTCCTAGAATTCTAGATCTATCTTATCCAAATGTCTAGATCTAGATGTTGATTTAGAGCTATCATTAAGTTTAAAGACCCGTCAAGTATTTAGCTATCTTTCTAGATGTAGATTAGAGCTGTCAATAATTTATTGATCTGGGATTTATCATGGTAGCTTCGGCCCATTGAACAGAATGTAGATATCACAAGTCAAGAAACTCTCGATCTAAATATATCTTAATTTCTTAAAAATCGATGGTGTTACCATTGAAGGAAAAGTTTTAAATTTTTCCACTCAAACATTCTGGTGAATCTTTACACGCTATGAAAGGCTTTAACTGTTTTAGCCACATGAATCTGACATAGACCTACATATAGACGAATTTAAAATAACAAAAAAATTAAAACAAATTAAAAGACTCAGATATAACGAACCGACACGGTGGATGGTTCAATCTGAGTCAATGCTGGGTTATAAAATTATCAATGTAAGATGCCTAAAAGCTGACATTCGTCAATTTGCGTCCCTCCTAAGCGAAGAAGTAGCCGTCAACGAGCGGGTACACAACTAGTAATTTCTATTCACATTAGAACACAAAGAGAATGCTAAATATGTGTCAGGAGTGAGAAATTGTCAATACAAGTTTCGAACGCTAAATATGCAAACTATTTAACATTGGTGTCACTTAAAATTGTTGCAAACCACACTTAGTTTCACAACTGTAACAGCAAACATGGCTCAGTAAAATTCATGCTTGGCAATTAGTTGACAAGAGACCAACACCAAGATGCTAAGTTAGAAAATGGAATCTGAATAGAGACCCTTGTAAAACACTGACCGCATGTCATTAGAGAGCGTTGTTCACAACTCCGCATGTCATTGGTTGGTTGAAATTTAACGTCCCAGTCAAATTCAAGGTTATATTAAAGACGGCACTTGGGACAATTGAAAACGTGCTCCCACACTGTGATGTAAGGAGCGCTTGCATACACCACAACCCGTCACATTATCCTGACACCGGACCGACCAGACTTAACACTAAATCCATTTTGCCAGTAGGCGGATAAGCTGCTAATACCAATTTTAAATTCCTTGGTTTGACTCGGTCGGGGATCGAACCACGCATCTCCCGATCTCTGAGCGAGTGTCTTACCGCTAGGCCACAGAGCCGGTGCATGTCATTGGAGAGCATTGTTAACAACTTCGCATGTCATTGGAGAACATTGGTAACAACTCCGCAGCCATTGGAGATCATTGTTAACAACTCCGTATGTCATTGGAGACATGTCATT
>BMAT01013083.1:72944-88999 GCA_019649035.1 Elysia marginata | reverse complement strand
ATAAAATCATTCGATGACTTGAAGAAAAAACTTGGTGCAGGCCCCCGACCCCTATCTCCATACATAACTTGTGAGTATGCTTTCACGTATTACAAACATTTCTACATTTCCGACTCTTAGTCTCCAGCTGGTTTTAACGGATTCATTAAGCCAAATGAGCATAAATCAGTAAAATAAAAAAATATGCACGTGCTTTCTTTAAAACATTCTTAATGCAAAAAAAAAGAGTTTTGATTTGAATCTGCTATTGTAAAAGAAATTAATATTGACAAAGCTTTACTTTATTCACTTAAAATTTATTGCGTATAATAATAATAATAATAATAATAATAATAATAATAATAATAATAGTAATAATAATAGCATCTGCGCAAATGTCTTGTTTTACAATATTTAAATAATGAAACCTAACGTGTTTGCCAGACACATATAAGATAACTTACACAAGTGTTGCCATTTTGTAACCCATTTCTTGCAGGTCAAACATTTAATTTTAAAATTTACTGCTTCAGCGCGTTTGATTTAGATAAATAAGGAAAGATAGACTGGGCCGCCTGCCTCTTCAAAGAGAGAATGCGTTTCTCCTATGCAGATTAGTTTTTAGAACAAGCAAGATTGATTAAAAGAACGATTTTGCAGCTAGAGGTGAGCATATACTTTTTTTCACTAGGCCTATGCTTTAGCTTGAGCTTAGCAAAATGTTAAACAGGACCTAACAAGGTGGTAGAAATACACAGAGCAATATCACGTGTTCTTTAACAAATGTCTTTCCGCTCTATAAAAAATTATCAAACATTCCAAAGGAAGCGATCTACAAAACAATTGGACACTGAGTAATCCAATTGAGTCAATTTATATGTATTACAGTCAGCATTAAGCATTTCTTCCATCTGAGATAATAGTAATTACTTTATAATGCAAGTTGAGCACATTAGCCTTTCCTTTTTCACAATACTTTCTTGAGCTACTTGATCGCAATGCATTGAAAGGGTAAGTATGTTTGAGCTTACTTCGATTCACTGCGAATTTCAAACCTGAAAAACATTACTGATTGCGCAGTGGTTGCCTCTCGTGTTTATCCTCGTTCTATGCATTTTAGAACTAGAATTGAAAACTTTATTTCACGCAAATTTGTTTTTTAACGTTGTTGGTCTAGAGTATTCACCTCAGTTTTTTTCAAATTACTTTAGCTGTATTATAAAATTAATGTTGCTTTCGAAGGTGTGTCTAGCACAGCGGAAGGTAATACTGTGTCAGGCACTGTTTTCATGAGTTTCATAGTCTGCCGAGATTTACGTAATCATTATAAATGCACTTGTACTAAAAGCTTTTAACTTTTTTTTTGTTTTAATGCATTGAACTGGGCTATCTCTCTTACGTTTAAAACTTTACATCATACAACATTACACTTGTTCACAATTTCGAAGAAATTCACTTTATACATTTCCTGAAAATCACTCAGCTTCAATCTTTCCAAAACGTTCTACCGCGACACTACAGACTTTAAGCAGCAACGCGTGAGAATGACGGGAACGTCTGTGGGTCTATTTTTAGAAACTGTTTCATTATTTTTATAGTCTCCTCGATCTGCTTTCCCGATTTTCACGTACGCGTAGTGAGACACGGCGCGTGTGCTTAAGGTCTCTAATGATAGATTGTTGGTATAAAGAAAAAAATATTGAATATAACATACGAGAATTTATAAATAATAGTTTTTTTACGTAGGGAAATAAAAAAAGGAATATCAAGATGTGGACATTTTATGTGAAAGCTTCTTGGATTCCGTTTTATTTCAAGATTCACGAGAGACAGGCAATAGAATTATCAAATTTCCATACCACACAATAAAGTCATCTCATTTACAGTTGAAGATAATGAAAACGGAGATCTTATATCTTTGAGGTAATGAGGAACGCTCTGGAATACAATGAATAATAAAACATTTTGATCCATTGTTCGGATGGAATCACTCAGAATATCAGGCAGTTCCATTAAACCCATTCTTATAAATACTTAAAAAGCTTCATAGTTTAGCTCTCAGGCTTTTCGATTTATCTAAAAGACTGATTACAAAAAAGTTTGATACAATCTGTCATAAAAATAAGAACACTTGAAGTTGTCATAACTCTAAAGTACGCTTCATAGATGACTTCTCAATGAACAAAAGTTATTCAGGCAATTCGATCATCTGCAGCTATACTGGAATACTGCAGTCATGGAGAGAATTCCTGGTTCCAAAATAAAAGCATTACTTGGTGCAAAGCATTGGACAGTAAGTTGGTTCTTATCATACTGAACCACTAAACACGACACTAACAAAATAAGATAAAGTATTCTGAATGGTAAAGTATACACTGTGCTAATTTCAATTGAACCTGACGATTTCACTTTAAAAAGTTTACTATGAATTTGACAGCAAGGATGGGGCAAAATAACACTAATTTGTACAAGGTAAAAGTAAAACCCTAACACTGCGATAAGTCAAAAAGCCAAAATAAAATTGACATTTGGTATTATTCCTTCAACGTTTACATAAAAAATAAAAGTATATGAAAACGTCAAGGTTGAGGCATTAAGCATTTTTTGCACGACAGTCTCATAAAATTAAAACCTAAAAACCTGAAACAACTTAAAAGCCTCGAAAGCAATCTCAACTGTTCGTCTTTATAATACACCCAGAATCTATGCCCAGTTGGCTTTACGACAAATGAGGTATTCTATTTAAATTGCAGTCTCTCTAATTTTTCCTTTTTTCGTCCTAAACGATTATGCTTTTCATCTCAGGTTAAAAACCATATAGGATTTAAAATTTGGGCAACTGGTTTTTAACGTTTTATGGAAAAGAATGATCACGTGCTTTCGGAGAGCGCTTAGCTATGTAAGTCAAAACTCATCGGGATCTCAAGGGAAGGAGGCTAACAGCTTTGGAACAATCGTGCGACAAACAGCTAAACTTCAGAGTCACAGCAATCTATATCTCCAACCTACAGTTCATTACATATTTCTAGAAACAAACGTGTAGTGAGGTAGGTCTTTTGAAATTCTATATTACTGCACATTTAAAATCCTACGGGTCAAACAGTATCTACCGATCTACCAACACATCACTTTCCGCACTTAGCCTAGTCATACATTAATTTTATGTATCTTTTTTATTTCCTTCCATTCGTGCAGCGTCTGTGGGAAGATATCCCAAAGGTAGCCGAAACTGACAGCCGTGGTAGAACGAGAACCGCCGTAGGATGGAAATAAAAATATTATCCCCGAAAATTCTCTGCAAAGGATGAAATCATTCAATTCTTGATCGATCTACTCCCAGCCTGCCATTCGAGGATTCTAAACATGGAGCTTTTTCTGAGTGGTGGAAGTATTTCTGGTATACGAACAGGTTAGAGGAGTCTGAACTTGGAGCATTTCTCTCTCTGGAGGGACGCATGTCTCGTTTAAAGAACGGGTTTTAGGAGTCTAGACTTGGAGTATTTTTCTCTGCGGTGGAGGTATTCTTGATATGAGAAAAGCGTTAAGTTTATTCACTCGCGATAAAATATTGGCGATTTTACCATTTGATGAGATCAGACTAGCTTATACATTGGTTTAGATTCATGTCTAGAAATGAGAACACGTCGCAACCAGTCGGATGAAAACATTTTCAACAAGTATGTTCATTTTATTCCATATTTTCTATACATTTTAAATAAAAAAAATTTGCTACTGTCTTTCCAAAAGGTTTTGGCAATTAAATATAATTCTAATGATCAGAGGCTGGTAAAAAAGCACCTTTCATAACATCAAGGCCTTGTTAGACAAAATTAGTGACCTTTAACGCAATAGCACAATGATCTTATGCTCTAAACCTTATTGGTGTGAGCTCGACTTGCTTACCTCCTCTCATATCCGGCCGACTTCTGTGAATTATAATAAATTAAAGCCAAGGAACAGCAGTTGGTTGGTTGTTTAAATTTTAACGTCTCTTTTCAACTACAAGGTTATATCAGAGACGGCTCTTGGGACAATTGAAAGAGTGCTGCCACACCGTGATGTAAGGAGCGTTTGCATACACCACACCCAATAACATTATCCTGACACCGGGCCCACAAGAGTTAGCACTAAATCCATAATGCCAGACACTAGGCGGATTAGCTGCTAACACCAATTTTTAAAGTCCTTGGTTTGAACCCACACTTCCCGATCTCTGAGCGAGTGCCTTATCGCTAGGCCACAGAGTCGGTCCAACTCCAAGGAACATTAGGAAAGAAGCAAAGCAAAAGAACTGAAAAAAGAACATCATCTGCTCTATTTATTACATAAAAACACTATATTGAAGATTAAAAATTGACAACGAAATAAGCACTGGTGTATTAATTTCTTTTGAGTTCTCTCTGTTTACTAAACCAGAGTTTGTAAATGGAGGATACCACCGCCTTCTTGCAGAAAGCATCCATATTCGACTTCGTCTGGAGAAATGGAATGGATTATACGAAAATCATAGAATTATTTATACAATTACAACACATTTAGTCTTGAAATAAAGCATCTGACGTATTGAAAGGAAAATCTAATTATTTGAAAGATTCGTGGCAATTACCACAAAGAAGTAGCATAGTTTTTTATTAGGTGGTACCAGACGAGTTGCAATTAATGCCAAACAAATAAAGAAGAAAAAAGTAATGACAAAAGTATAGAACGTAACATGAATGAAGTGTTGTGTCTTAAATAGATATTTTATTCAATATTTTATGAATTGCACTTTAAAGAGATATTTTATATGGCTCGTGTTATCAGCCGTGCGTGTGACGCAAACATGTTACTTTTATCATTTATAAGAGTTTAAGATCTACAAAAATGTTTAAGAGTTTGTTCACAGCAGACAGGAAAAAAACAACATGCAGTAACAATGATACTTTTTCAAAGATTATGAGCTGCAGTTCAACAAGATGGATGAGTCTGCTATTTGAAAGGCTCCCAGGGCGATATTGCGGTAGCCTGCAGTTGGCATCTGTTATAAAGTTTTTTTCTCTCGCTATCATCATTTCGTTCTAACAGTACAATAGATGTAGTAAACGTGTTTATATCGTGTTATTTCGCAGTCCCAAACACTTTTGAATTTAAAATCATATTGTAGATGATTAAATAATACAGAGAGAAAACGAGTCTTAAGCAGGTTTTGCACGCGTAAGTTACATCAATCGTCACAGGAAAAAATTTACAGCAATAATGGTGATCACAATACTGCTTATGAGTTTGCAGAATCCGTAATTATGATAGTGGAGTTAGGACCAGCAGGAAAAGTTTGTGGGAAATTAATCCCCGCTTGCAAAAGAGGGAAAAGCAAAAATGAAAGATAAAAAGGAAAGAAAGGAGAGGGGGGAGAGAGACAGAGAGAGAGAGAGAGAGAGAGAGAGAGAGAGAGAGAGAGAGAGAGAGAGAGAGAGAGAGGGATGGGGGCGCAGGGAGAGACAGAAAGACAGGCAGTCATACAGACAGAGAGAAATCGAGAGAAAGAGGGGGAGGGGGCAGGGAGAGAGAGAGAGAAAGAGAGAGAGAGAGAGAGAAAGAGAGAAAGAGAGAAAGAGAGAGTGAGAGAGAGACAGAGAGAGAGAGAGAGAAAGAGAGAGAGAGGAACGCAAAAAGATGATGGTAGAGGAAATAGTCTATATTCAGACAGTCGAGAACTTGTTGCAACACCGAGCACATAGTAAGAACGAAAGACGCTCATTCCAATAAAACTTCGTTGAACGAACACTGTGTCAAACTGGTTTTTAAGGCAACAGAGCGTAAAAAAAGACTTGCTTGCACAAACATTTCTTCACAAGCATGTTAAAATCACCTGGATATTCAGTTGCTTGCAGAAAACATTTATTTCGCGTATTTCTTAACTCTCACTCAGGTCCTTTCTCCTAACAGCTTATGAAAAGCTAGTGTGGCTGCTGGTAGAGAACTGCTCTTAAGGGAGTTGGTTTTGGCACGAACTCCAGGAGCCGTCGAAATTCATTGGAAATAAAATGTATACTTTACAGCTGCTCTCATTTGTCTCGTAATGGAGAAACAAAATGATGTGATCAATAATCTTCTTTGTTCTTACCACGTGCATGAAAGAAACAAAATTCGATATCACTTTCACCTCTTGAAGAAGATTTGTTTCAACTTTGCATTTTCTATTTCGTGAACGCACTTTAAAAATTTTAATGAAGATTGCTTCTCAAATAATAATCTTTATCGCCACAAAAGGATCTAGTTAATTTTTATCCAAGCTACTTGAAAATGAATTAAAACGAAGTTTTTACTAGCACCTCAATAGTTGTCAATGGAATTCAAATACACTTTGACACTTGTTTGAGAAAAGCGCATCTGTGGTGCGTTTTGACAAGTACATTGACAGATCTGGTGTTCACACGTACAATCAAAAACAGGAACCGGTGTCGAAAACTATCTAGCGGTCACTAAATCTGTGATAGAGTCAGGTAAAATAATTTGATCCTAGATAATTTGAATAGCTGTTTAATTCGAAATATATTTAAATTTCTCTTCTGTAAGAAATAGTCATAGATCGCCTTTGGGTAATTCGAAGTTAAATTTGGTTCGTGTCGGGTCTACATATCAGGACAGGACTCTACAAAACTTTTGTGGCACGTTTGTACCATATTGCGTTACTGAGGTTTCCAATTGATCAAACACTATAGGATAACAAAATATGCGTCATAAATCAAATACACGAACACATAGAGGCTACTTCAGCATTTACAACACAACCATGAAACTGTGATTTTATGCTTTGGGAATAATAATTTTCTTTGTGCACACATTACATTTATGATAAGAACCGTTACAAAGTACGGTTTTTGATGGCTAATTTAGATAAGAAATTCCGCATCACAGTTGTCGCTATATTCGATGTAAAATAATAGCTCATCAGAAAGAACAATCCGTTATAGTGTCAGGATTTCTGTGTTTGGTTAAATGTTTATGATGATTTTGTCTCAGACCCAATGCTTTAGATATCGGGTGCCACGATGATGTTGTATCATCTAATATTTCGTGTTTCTTGTTTTACGTTCGGGTAATTGGGCCAGCTAATGCTTGCAAAGCTTAAGGCAGAAGTCAGTAACATAAATTAATGTTTTTCTGATCTTGTCAAATTGGACATATCAAGTTAATATTCATTTTGCAACTAGACATAACTGTATTTCTTGGATAACAGGATTTCTTTATGTTATGGAATGTTTTGATCGAGAAGGCGATTAACGCTTCGATATTACAATCCTTTCATTGTAGATATAAACAAAATCAACTTACAGGCATGGGTGTAACGTCTTTAAAATTTTCCATTTTATCCTACAGGGGTGTTGCAGGGAAATAGCTAAGTTTAAAAAAGTAACCCAATTGAGGGCAAAGTTAAACACGGCGACACGGTTTAGCACGCATGTAGATTTTGTTAAAAATTGAGTAAGATATCAATAAAAACTCACTTTAATTTTTTGTTGATGTTGTCTGATGGCACCCATGTTTCTTATCTAAAAATATTTTACTATTTAAGTCATGAATTTAAGATGCTTAGGGTGATTGCCCACTAAGCTCAATACAAAATCCTGGCGTGCAACACGATATGCAACCAAAGAGTTCATACATTTCAGGCTACACGTTCTATTTTACTGATGACATTTTAATGCAATCTTGATGAGTACATGAAGGGAAAGCTCAAACGGAGAACTGATGCGATCTAGAACTGCAGTGAGCCCTCATAGGATTTATAAACCGCCAGTATGGTTAAGACGCTGTAATGAGAGAAATTAGGAAGTTAAGATTAAGAAAAGACTCTAAAATTACTAAAATCTCTTTCCGCACGCTTAACACAAAATGTGAACAAGATCTTCGGAATCAATGATTCTTAATTAAAAAAAACTGCTCAGCCTAGCAAGCAGCAATGAAATATGCTAGTAGCTGTTTTTGACATAATCGAGATGTAACCCTTAATGTGTTTATTGCACTAACAGTAGTCGCAGTGGTAGAGGAAGTGGCATAGGAAATTACCGTAGCCCACAGAGGTCTATTAATAGACCTGTGTGCCGTAGCCTCATCAGTAACAGTATTCATTTCGGTACTTGTAGTCCAAGTAGGAGATGCAGTAACAATAGCTGAGGTATTGGTGGTCATTACAAAAGTATAACAGTAGCATAAGTATTAGTGGTCGTTGTACGAGTAAAAATGTAGCAAGTAGTATTAGTAGCAGAACAGCAGTATTATTATTATTATTATTATTATTATTATTATTATTATTATTGGTAGTCGTAGTAGTAGTAGTAGTAGTAGTAGTAGTAGTAGTAGTAGTAGTAGTAGTAGTAGTAGTGGTAGTCAAACAGAGGCTACAGGTGCTGAACTTTTAGTATTCGCAACATTTCTAAAATGCTCTACCCTGTTCCATAGTAAAAAAATATCTACAGGTCTGAAGTGTACGTCATCATCTAACCGTAAAAGAGATGGATGAATTCAGATTTCAATATTTCGTAAGACTTATAAAATCTCGGGGTACAATGAATTATTGTGGAATCTAATCCACAACTTTTCGTTAGCCTCGAATATTTTTAGCATCGGGAGAATCTGGGAGGGACAAAATGACTGACTTAGTAGGTCTGCAAGGAGTTCCTTTCACAACGTGAATTAGATTTTATTACCCTCTTTTTATACTCAGGGGCATGGCTAAACTCAAGACACAGGGGGAAAGGAAGATGGATAGCCCTTTATTCCTGAGACAAAACTTATAGCTGTTCATAGAAAGTTTTGACAAAGTACGCCGACTTGTTCTTATGTACGAATTGTCATAATCAGATTAGAAAATATTGGAAAGTGTTCCGGTAAAAAAATCGTTCAAAGAAAAAAAATGCAAAAAATTCAATAAATAGATTCAGTACTTTTCTTATGGATTTTGAAAACCTGGAAATAAAGTTTTTTAATACGAGTGGAGAATCGGTATGGATTGTCTTACCCGCAGTTATGAAAATCTCATACTTTGGCATCTTGGCTATCACAATATTGACTTGATGGTTATTTAAGGTTGATATTATTTAAACAACCGTGAACGATTGCAGTAAAAAAAAAACCACAACCCAAGGTAAAAGAGTTGAACAGGAAAAACAGAGCAGTAACAGCAGAAGGTTTATTTATACGCTTTTCAAACTATATTAGGCATAACTTGAAATGTTGTCATTTAAACTCGGCGTTTCATCATTAACTTCAACGGCTGAGCGTCCCTCTGGGAGTGATGGTTGCCTTTGACGCGGTTTGGACCTCAGACTATATATAGAACAGATACACAAACGCCATACGATGACGTCACAAAACCCGTGCACAACCCGAATCTAGTCCGCCATATTGTTTGGCCTGTAGATCTTTGCTGCTATGTGCAAGTTAGAAGTAAATAAGCGGCGATTGTGCCCTGTCCAGACGTAAACGACTAACAAGCCCAAACAAACTAATCATGCAAATTTGTCAGTCTATAACTAAGAAGGTTTTTTAAACTAGAGCAGGAATTATTAATGCCGGGAAGGCAACATAAAATATGTGACAGCCGACAAACTAGATCTAAGTAGGCTAACAAACAATAACACCCACCTACTCGCCTTTCTAATTCAATCATACTCACAACATGACATTAAGCAGAACAAACAAATTATGATGGTAGTGGTACCACTCTCTCTCTCTCCCCTCAGGCACATGCAGACGCACATTTTTAAAGAATTAAATATCTATCATCTAGTAGTACATATAGATTTAAATAGTGCAAGAACAGCGATAGCCTAGATCTATATTCTGAGTCTGGCAGCAAACAAACACTCTAGGTAACTCCAATCCCTTTCTCTCTCTCTCTCTCTCTCTCTCTCTCTCTCTTCTCAGCCACAGGCAGACACGCATAAATAACAAAAATTAAATATCCAGTTAGTGCTTCATAAAATTGTAAATAGCGCAAGAACAGTGATACCCTAAACCTGTATTATGACGAATGTAAGTCTAGCAACAAAATAACACTCTGGGTAACTCAATTCTACAGCCCCTTCTCTATCTCTCCCTCCCTCTCTCTTTCTCTCTCTCTCTCTCTCTCTCACCGCATCCTATTGTGCCCTTCATTTAAAACCAAAAGAGTCAATTACAATAATCTCTTAATTCTAGTACCATTTAAATATTTTACGGCTTGGGGAAAGAAGCAGTAACGACCACCTCTGCACAACGTCTTCTCCATTCTAAATTTGACATTATTATACACCGAACGTCATTTTTAAAGCACCTGCAAACAGATTCTGTGGTTTTAACTCGCTCACATACTGATCTAAACAACTGGCTTTGCTCGTCTGCTCAATGGTGTTTACAGCCGAAACAAAATGGCGGACTTCCAAATTCCGGAATTTACCGGACTCACACGAAGGGCCAATCTGTAAGGCCCTGGTTTGGACCTTCCTGTTCGCAACTTGCTAGACACTGACACAGGCCAAGGAACGACTTTTTCCATTAAACGTATTTTTTCAACAAGCTGACTGACAGCTTGGTAAAAGCTATTACACGTATTATCTCTTTGAGTAGCAAGGCGCTAGATGTCGAACCTTTACACCTAGAGATTGACACAAGCATTTTTTTCGGCCATTTCACTTGATTCATTCTAATTTTTACAAAACGCTATATCAATAATATTATTTTAACAGTTGCATTAAAGCGTTGCGATTTGGGGCAAACAGGTGCAAACTTAATTTCATTCTAACAAAAGAGACAATTTTTTTTGTCACAGAGAGAGGGAAGAGAGAGATAAAAAGAGAGAGAGAGGGAGAGAGAGAAAGAGAGGCAAACTACTTAGTTTTGTCTTGATAATTTATCATTATTGACTATTGAAATTTAAAACAATAAACCAACTTACTTTTGTAAGTCGAAAACTTCATCAGCCAAAGCGATATCTTTTGTTTGTTTACTGTTTTGAAAGCCTAAATTCTCTATATTAACTATGTTTGTGGCATATTGGCTTTGCTTAACGTGCTTTTAATGTTTCATGCATATTTTTTCTTTGTAAAACTAAAACCTTAATGCCTACACGAGCCGTTGTGTGTGCAAAGGAAGAGAAAAAGGAATGCCATAAGCGACTGATTGCAACTATTCAAGCAAAGCGTTGCATGTTCCTCTTCTTTACTTATGAGAATGAACCCACGCTGGTTTTATTTAGAGCTATCTCGATCGTGTCAGTTAAAAAAAAAATACAATGGCTACCTTTTGGCGTTTGAAGTGAAAAATCTATACTATATTTGAAGGAAAGAAAAAAAACCGTCAAGTTTACTTTTAAAAACCTTTCATTTTCTAGATCTGTAGGCCCCTAGTTATGTTTTGATAAACATTTTGCCCGTGGGCCTAAAAATTTAACAGCTTGTTTTAATCTTACCGAATGGATGTTTTCAAAGTTATCCATAACGTACCTAGCGATTTTTCTTCCTTATCCACTAAAGACATGTTAATTTTAATTATTGTTATTTTTACCAGCAACGTGTCAGTAAAGTCGGAAAGACCTGTCTAACATTAGGTGTCGTTCATTATCTTATTTTATCATTAGATCAATTTTACATATATTAATGTACAATACAAAAATATTTTAAAAAATAATAACTAAGATAAAGAAGAGAAGCCGCAGATCGCCGCATGTAGGCCTATAACGTTGAAAAAGAAGACGTAGCTTAGATAAATTTAGTGTTTGTTTGCAAAATATGTAAACATTACATTCAAAATCTTCACAATTTTTACATGGAATGGATCAAGGTAATAACACTTTAAATTATAATTCTATGTGAGTTAAAAAAAAAGAAGTATTCCGTGGTTAATAAAGCTAAGAAAGCATTGTTTATTAGGTCTTGTTTTCAGCACGACCTTTCAACCAGGAACGATAACTCTTGTTTTCCCGCTAATCTCATTCCCGATTGGGATGATGTAATTTAGGCAATTTTGAGGAAATAGCACTCGCTCTCAACAACACGTTCAAGCAACTTGAAATGAACACTTTTGAAAATAAACCTGTTTTATTGATCCCGAACCTATTGGCACTAAAAAGAGCGCAACAATATTTTTAAAAAAGAACACTTCATCTGGCAAACTACAATCTTAGATCTTGAAACTTTCAAATAAAACTTTTCTTCTTCTACTTGTTTTAAATTGAAAAGTTTATCTTCGCGACGCGACATTTTGAATGCTTCAATTGTGTTTGTCAATGGCGCGAGAGTTTTTGTGGCATGATGGATCACCCGCTGATGTTATTTCTAAAATTACACACCAGCCGGGCATTCACCCAAGAGATCTGAGCTGATTGGACCCTATAAGAAATCTGTTATCAGTGTATTATGTCAAGTGCTTTAAATAAATGCAAAGTATTGGTGTAGTTACATAAGATACCCGTAGACATCCGTAGACATCCAACGCAGTTTTTTTCGGTTGCTGACGGGTGGATCATTGTTATTTCTAAAACAAAGAAAACGTTATCGGAACGTTTGGATAATATATACTAGCACAATTGATTTCTGTAATTCATATAAACATTTCGGATAAAATGCACACGTAGGGACTACTAAATCTAAACTGCGTGTTTATTGTTGTGTTGCATGCAGCGCTTCTACCAAGCTGAAATAACAACAACAGCGAAAGCAAATCCTGCTAGAAGGAGCTTCCTGGTTTGCGTTGTGATGGCGGAGTGAGTTGTGCTGATTTTACATAGAACATAGAGAATGAGTGACAGAAATACAGCAAAGGTAGCGCGAGACAAGTCTAGACAGAGAGGAGAAAGAAGACAATGAAAGAGCAAATAGTATCTTTGAGAGAGACAGAGAGAGCAAGGTAAAATGAGAGAGAAATAGAAACAAAACAGTGAGACAAAAATGAAAGGAGAAAATGGGGAGTTAGCCAATGGAAAATGAAAATAAGAGAAAGCAAGAGGTAATAAGGAGGACGGGGTGACAAAGAAACATCGTAGAGAGAGAATGAGAGAGATAAGAAGAAAAATAGAGATAGAGATTAAGGTACAAACAAATAAAATGCGAAAAAGAGTTAGAATAAAATATTTAAAAAATACGAGGCGACTAGAGTAAATCAAGCAGAAGTCGAAATGTTGACATGGTGAGTTACTCATAATTTCTGAAACTGTAATCTACCTTCTTGGCGAGGAGAAAGAAAACGAAACTGTAGGATATCAATATCTTGCGTCATTTCATTTCTTAGGACAGTACACTATTGAACAATCACAGCGATATTGTTTTATAAAGAACTCTAACTAATAAATTAGTCTAAACGACCAATGTCTAATCTTCCTGGCTGCCTCACAAATACTCGTAACATTTAAAACTCTTGACTTTTACTGGTTTGTTTGAGTCTAGCATAATAACCATTACAAAATAATTGAAACCCATTCAAGGGTTCGGTGAATGAAGCAATTTCATTGGGAAAAAAATTTTTGCGTCATCTTCATAAAAAATATATACAGGAAATTCCTTTATTTCCTTACAGTTTCCTCTGAGCGTATGGTGCAGGAATAAATAAGTTTAAAACTACCACTAGATATTATAATTAACTCTGTTTTTCTCTTTTTCTTGAAATTAAAAAAGCTTGAACTGCACGTAAGGGAACATTAAAAAAAGTATTTTCTGAGAGTTTTTTCATCACGGTAACTTATCAAAGGATGGAGCTTAATTTTATTCATTTCCCTTGACCACAACTAACCAGTGAAGGGCCAGAGAATGGGTGTGTGGGAAAGGGATGGGGGAAGCAAAGGGGAACGAAAAAAAAGACGAGTGAATAAAGACTTTCGTCTTTCACGTTTCGTTAGCAAGATCACTTTTCTTCAGTGTGTTTACCTAAAAGTGTCAAAAATAAAAAAAATAGGGCTCTAATGATTAGCAAAAGATTTTTTTAAAGTTCAAGAGAAATTTAACAAGATAGAGAAAATGTTAAAAAAAGATAAACTACACTGTATAAACATTCTAGAACAGAATTGAATACCATAGATTTTTAGAAGAATCCACGTAAAACTTCGTCAAATTCAGACCTCGTTGGAAACAAAAATGAGAATAAACGCAAGAGAGCTAATACCAGGAAGAGTCATTTTTCCGTAATGCCGATAAGAAGACTATACCAGCGCCCTAATTAATTAATATGACATCTACATGAATTTTTAAGACGCTTTGCGATATTTTTTTTTCGAACTTTAACAAAAAATTGAACTTTTATTGACCTGTTTTGAGCAAAAATCGGATGACCTGAGGTTTCCTCAAAGTAAGAATTCATCACAAGAACTATTCTCTCGCACCCAAACATTCCTCTAATTTTACGACGTGTTTTGAGAAGTAGATGTAGTGGAGCTGAAACATCATTTTTGTCAGCTTTGCTTTGAATAATGTTTCGGAAAGCCAAGCTGGCCCGCTCAACTCTCAACAAATGTGAAAAAAGCCCCGGTATTTCTCAAACTTAGTCATAAAGCGTTTCAACAAACTCAGGGAGGAGAGCTCGCTAAACCAGACTGGCGTGCTATGAAACAACGAGGTGCAGAAGGTGTGCGATATTTTTGTTGGCTGCCTACATGTTGTATAATAACCTCGACGTTTTAAGCAACTCAGGTCTTGTTTGTTAAAAGGAAAAAAAGCTCTATGGGAGCTATTCAAGGAGGAGTTACTGAAAAGTCCTGCCTCCTCAACCATCGTTTCGAATCTAAACATTCCATAGATCAAAATATTCTTAAAGTGAAACTTAAAATATCTACTAAATGAATCGATTGTAAGTTTTCCAAACGCTCATCTTCTGTGTCAACAACCATTCGCTAATTAGAAAACGAGGGACGTCCGATAAGAAATAGGAAAAAGGCATAACTCTTGAATCAATCCATATTTTATAATACTGTTTCAGCAACATTGATGACCCCACTATGAAACACTACTGATTCCAAGATGGCTACCCCCATTTAAAACCGGTCAAAGCTGGAGGTCAGGGCTGTTGTGCGTTTTTTTTCCAAAAGGAATGAGATCTTTTGAAATTCACAAACAAATAGCAGTAACATAATCATGTAGAGGGTGCTATGTCAAGATCTCGAGTGTATCAATGGTGTACTTAGTTTTAAGAAGGCCAAACAAGTCTAGAAGGTGAGCTAAAGTCTGGTTGCCCGAAAACATCAACCAAAGATGAGAACACTATTCGCCTTGACGAGCTCATCAAATGTAACAGGAGGATGAAGATGCGCAAGATTGCTTTGAAACTCGAAATTCCAATAAGTATGGTTCATGAAACAGTCCATGACATTCCGGGATAAAGGAAGGTGTCTGCAAAATGGGTTTCAAAAATATTAACGGGAGATCACAAGCTTCCAAGGGTTGAAATTTCACAACACCTTCTGTTGCGATGCCAACAAGACAATGGGGAAGGATATACGGCGCATATTGGTGTGGGGCCTGGTGGAGACCTTCGAGCAAAGAAGAACCTATTTGACAATCTGATTACTGGTGATGAAACTTGGGTCCATCTGAATAGCCAAGAGACAAAGCGCAACTCCATGACTTGGAAACATTCATCCCCTCCCGTAACCAAAGAGTTCAAAGTGCAGAGGTCTGCAGCTTAAGTGATGGCTACCGTGTTCTGGGATGCGAAAGGTGTGATCCTCTTAGACATTTTGCCAAAGGGTCAGTTCATTAACGCTGCCCAATACTGCAGCACCTTTGACCGCCTCAGAGATGCAATTCGTCGCAAAAGACCTGGACTCTTGAGAAGGAGTGTTGTGCTTCAGCACGATAATGCGACCCCTCATTCAGCAAACCGTGCACAGCAATGGCTGCAGCGCTGCGGTTGGGAAATTCTTCCTCATCCTGCCCGCACTCCAAACCTCGTACCCTCTGACTTTCATTTGCTGGGACCCTTGAAGCATCATTTAGGAGGCATGGCTTTTGAGACAGGAGGTGACATCGTCGGTGATTTGAAGAATTGGTTTGCACATCTTGACCTTGATTTCTCTCGAGCAGGTATCTATTCGCTGCTGTCGCACTGGAAAAAATGCATCGATCACCATG
>BMAT01013083.1:3367-14848 GCA_019649035.1 Elysia marginata | reverse complement strand
AACATTTTTACTTGATTTGTGACTGTAAAATACAATCGTATTCGACTACGAAAACCAATTTCTTTCGGTAAAAATAAACCCTACTGTGAAGTTGGGTATACATCTTTCTGAAATGGCATGCCAAATGCATGGGAAATCAGAACGCAGTTTTAAAGCTGTCGAACAAGTAATAAAACGAACCATCAATTAAAACGAGAATCATTTATACCAGAGAAAAAAGAATGTATGAAGTAGATCTAAGCCTACTTGGAATTAGAAAGACTTTATCTAGTTCCTACTGAATGGCTTAAGGTCCATAGCTGAAATGTAATGACATTGAAAAACAGGGACCACGAAGTATCATAGGCATATTGGTGGTCGTGTTTCGCAATGTCCACTCCAAGCCACAAAGCTAAGTTCACCCCGCTAGTAACGTTATCTTGTCACTTTGTTTGCTCTTTGCACATTTTCCCACAACTATTCTTTTTGTTAGAAACTCTCACTTCCCTGACAAGCCAATTTAGAGCTCTTTTGTGTTTTACTCAATTACCATTTTTTGTGCTTGGTTTCAATGAAGTTTTTCTGTTATTTTTTAAGGCTTGTAAGCTTATCACCGACCTTGACCTATAATTTCAGAAAATGTTTTAATATTCGTATTTCCCAAAAGCAGTCTTTACACCCATCTTCACACTTCTTCTAGGTCAGTATAACATTGTGTGTTTTGATTCGTTGACAACTATGGTGAAAAACTAGTTCGTTTCAAAGGAAAAAGTCAGTTTTATAATCAATAGCCTAATTTTAAAAATATTGTAATCTTTTCGTTTTTGAGCTAAAGGCTTTTTTGTTTACTATAAACTGCACATCAAAAAGCTTTCCCAAGATCGCATACACCATGTCTAGACAGTTCTCTTCTAAATCCTGGCAGCTGTCAGTTTTCGACATTGTGCCACACGTATAAGTAAAATTGATGTGATTTCGTGATTTTTAATTAATGTGTTCGGATTTTCGTTAACGTAAACGAATTGTTGCAAAATATTTTAAGTTTAACTCAACGCAGAGCAATTAAACAGAACGTAAGATGTAAGAAATAACTCTTAAAATATCGCATGAATTTAGTTTAAAAAGTCGTATCATTAAGACAAAATTACTAATGTTCTGTATGCAAAATTTACAACCCAAATATATTTTGTTGCCTGGGGACGGTATTTATTTTTTGTTCAATTTGGCCTTGAAGGAGAATAGGGAAGCCCAGACTGCATGCTGATAATTATATCTTCCCGTTTACGCTAATGAGTCATCCAAAAAGTCAACATGTCTTAGTAAATACCTTAGATATAAAGTCAACGTGCTTAATAACAGGAGTTAAGCATTAAGGTAAGATATACTTTCCCAAGCTCAAGACAATAGGTGCTGAAATTATTTTAAGTTCTTCTTTTCAATGTCTATATCTATTTTCCTAACTGCTTTCTTTTATATACCCTTCAATTGGTGGAGGATGCTCTGGAACGGCGCTGAACGGTCTCCTTTTTATATGCTTAATTGAAAAACAAAGCATCTGCCTTTCGGTATGTTTTTTACACAGCTCACAGAGTTATTGTCTTATAACAGTTATAGAAATTGCTCTAGTTCGAAGCACTCGGGTATAAAGTTCATGCTGCGGACAGTTACATTATTTTCTAGGATGTAAATTAGCTTAGGCCTGAGCAGGCGGGGACATCGTGAGCCCTAGCAGCTCAACCAAGTCGGACAGGTCGTCAAGGGAGGGACCAGACTAAAGTGTACTCAATAAAAAGTCTTGAAAGACAGGGCACGGTTAGAGGAAGTAACATATAAGATAGTTTCTTACAGGGGTATGGTATTTCCAAAGCTGTAGGAGTAGGAGAGCTTACCTCTGTATATCGACTAGATCACTAACCAGGAAAGCATAGCCATGTCCAGAAGACAACGACAGACCGCTGTGTTGTATTTTTGTTGTCAAAAACTCTGAAGAATGTCAAAAAGCCAAGAAAGAAACGCCCACTTTCCATCTATATTTAAAAATATACCTGGATAACACCAGGCGACAAGAGAGAGAGAGAGAGAGAGAGAGAGAGAGAGAGAGAGAGAGAGAGAGAACCAAATAGACTATATTCTTAAAAATATATGCCTGGAAATCAAATGTCACTTGCTCAAGAGGTAGATCAGCAGTGGACCGCGAAAGTGACCCAAATTTATTATGGGCGAAAAAAGGTATATCGGAACATCAGAAGAACAACACCACATCTGAAATACGATCTAGACAAACTACATAATGTAGTTGATGCATATGAATTATCAGTAAATTCAGAGATAGGTGTGCTGTAAAAACACGCAATGGTTTCACGGTGCTTCTGGATGACTGACAGGCAAACGAAACTGTTCAGTTTGTACGAAAAAGAAAACATCTTGAGAAATGCCAACATCAGCTACATAGGTATTAAGATTGTTGGCGACATACTTTTTTGAGGTATGCAGATGATACATCATCGCTCGCAGCGGGAGATACCACCAGCTCAAGAGGAGTACTCTACTCCTCAGGCAAAGTTGAAGGCACGGAATGGATCCTAGATCGCCACAGGACAGGCCGAATACTCCAACATGAGTAAGTGTCATATTCTGCACATCCTATTATTTGTTGTGAGCCGGCCTTTCACAACAAAGGACTAGTTGAGCGACCACTTTGCTACAACTTTATGAAGAAGTCACTCTTGACTGAAAATGCTGTTGAGTATGGTGGCCTAAGATTGAACGCTAAGAAAACAAAAGTTATGCATGTAAAAGAAAACAGACTGTCTGCCCGAGATCTCACAGAAATCGTAGTAAACATTACAATACTAGAAAAAAAACAGCATTTTAAGGATCTCGGCTCCATAAAGTCTTAAGATGGAACATGTTTAAAAGATGTCATCACCAGGATTGCTTTAACAAAGGTTAAGATAATCCTGCTGAAAAAGAAACAGTGGAAAAATAGAAGTATTGCCATCAACCTAGAGCTGGAAATGTTGAAGTGCCTCATTTTGCCACTTCATATGTAAGGATGTTATCTATGAACTCTGAGTAGGACAAGCTCAAGACAGCTGAGGGGTGGCTATACAGACATCTCCTGAGTACCGGTTGGCAAGACAAATTAACCAATCAAAATGTCTTGCTTGAACTGGGTATAGAGAGGCGTCTGATGAACAAAATAAACAAAGAAAGGCTCAGATACATTGGTCATGCCATCAGAAACCAGAAAACCTCATGTCTGGAGCACTGACGGCTATAGTGGAGGGCTGCAGGAAATGAGGAAGACCGACCATGTCACTGCTGGACACCATCACGACAATCACTTGACCGAGCTGTCTCTTGGCAAGGTGGTCCACTGTACAGAGCTGGAGAACTGTTGTGGCATCAGCGGAGGAGCAACCATCGAACACGGTGTTGCCGATGAGTGGCGAGTGACGAGCGACTAAACCTAGCCTTGATGCCGTCTTGAAAGCGATGGGTGGAAAAGATAAAAGAGTAAAGGAAAGTCGAACGTTACTTAAGTAAAACTGTGTATGAATTATAATCTAAAAGTCAGCCTTGAACTCGCTGCCAAGTCGAAAGAACGCGATAACAAAGCTGTTTCAAAATCTCTTCATTGATATCTCAAGTAAAACAGAAACCCTCTAAGGTTGTATAAAGAGATCTTCAACAACCATAAAAGAAAACTTTTCCCAGACGAAGGTTCTAAATCTGGTTCTTATGTTATTTTAACATGTTTTTAAGTATGAATTTCCCAGTCATATGCTAAGGTTTCTACGATAATCGAAACTGACAAAGGCATTATTATTTCGATTAAAAATAGCCAAGCCTTGAGTATTTCTAAGTCTAGCTAAAATTGATCTACATAACTAGAATTTTGTTCTGATGAATACTTTTGACGCATGATTTCTTATAGTAATTATTTTGATTTTTCAATTTGCTGTGGTTGTTTAAATAACTATGCCTTTCTTTTGGCCATAGTTTGAATGCAGAACATGCACCTTGCATATGAAGATTGATTTGCTCACACCATCTTCATTGGCTAATAATTTTGGCAGATGAAAACGTATCTTCGGGTATAAACTGTTTTACAACTTTTTATAATTTCGTCTTAAAAATTTACAACTGATAACCTCATTGTTCTTGTATTGGCAGTTATAAACGTTAATATTATTGTTATTTGTAACCTTTTTCACCTACTATAACCGAACCTTTCATTTCCGAAAAACTTCGAACTGTGTGAATATTGTTTCATGCTTTTTTTCACGACCCTATCTCGCTGTGTGCCATTACAACTGCCTCCTTAGTCTTTAGTATAATTATCTCTGTCTCTACAATAAATCTGACAACACAAATTTTGTGTCTCATCGGTTTGGTATGGATTATCCCCCTCTTTATCTCTCTCTCTATCTCCCTCCCTCTTTCTCTCTCCCTTTTCTCTTAATTCCACCTTTTACATTCACACTTTTTCCTGAGCGTCTTTATGTTTCTTTAAACACCCAGTTTTTTGTTCCAAACACTCTTTTTTCCCCATACAAGGGCCTATAAGTTGTCTACTTGTTTCTTTTCTCCTACACTTTACTCATTTCTCGTCAAAACCCAGTGATAGCTACTAAACTGGGTCTATCTATGTTGGTAAGCAAGAATCAGCCATAACTCACCAAAGGTTATCGCATTGGCGCCATGTTGAAGCTCCCGCAATCTGCCGTCGTGGGAATCACCACATTACAAAGGTTATGCCCTGCTATGCGTGTATTTTTTGTAACGTGCCGGCGTCACTATTTTCAGGTTGAATGACCATTGATTGGTGTCAATTCTCACAGGCTGGAAAAAGTTCCTATTGCGGTCTTAATACAGGTTAGTTCGCGTCTGTTTTTTTATAGCGACGAGACTCCCCTTAGATTTGAATCGCTGGCTGACTAAATTTAGTATTCTAGGTATCGTGCACACCTCCATACACTCAAACTAACCTAATAGCTTCAGGAGCGACTGCTTAGGAAATGACTTGACAACAAATATTAAGTTAACTTTAGTTAACTGGGACTAAGTCGAAAGTGAGAGTAACATTTGCAACGTACAGAATAAACAATACAATTTCTGAAACTTCATCTAGATTAAGGTCCTCGTTACATATTTCTACAGGCTCTGCGTCTTTTTGCATACTTTTACGTACAATTTCTTTGTATACTATTTCGTCTTATTATTTTATCATTGAAATCTGGTTTGGTAACAGCTGCAGGGCCAACTGACAGCTTCAGGTTTGTACCTGACTCTCTCTCTCTCTCTCTCTCTCTCTCTCTCTCTCTCTGTCTCTATCTTTTACTCACACTTTCTCTGTCTCGCTCTATCACTATCTTTATGTCTTACAAATATTATATAAAACAATTGCTTTCGTCGCAAAATATTATGTTCTCGAAGAGTTTGGTAAATTGTAAATAGGAAATAGGACAACCTTTCACAAGAATGCGGATGTGTAGACAAACATTTAAAACTAACACAAACAACCCCTCCCACACACACACACACAAAAAACCAATTACAGAACATTAAAGGAATTCTTGAGGTCACAGGCACTCATAAAGATAAAAAATAAACAAAAATCAGGCTACTAGGTGTAGACACATAAAAGGACTTGTAGGGAAAGTTAAAAGGTGGATAAAAAAAGTGAGAAATGGACATGAGATGACGTTAGAAACTGGAAAACAAATGTGGTGAGAAAACCATAAACACAGTGGATGTCAGAAAAAAGAGGAAAGCGGGAGAAAGAGAGGGGTGTGAACTGTTACAGCAGGTTGATACCATTCACTGATGTACAGATATAGGGAAAGAAGGCTGAGTGAGATAACTGCCTGCAATGTTTGGCTTAGCAATGGCACTTGGCAACGCTTCAAAGTATACGCTCTACAAAAACACAATTAGCGAGATATAAACACTGTTGGTTGTTAGCTGACCTGAGCATGGTGTCTGTGGTTTCTGATTTCTCTGTATGTAGGTGAGGGAGCTGAGTACAGGGTGTTTAGTGAGGGAACAGAGTGAGAGCATCTGGACTTACACCAGAAGAACAAGGCGAATGTTGTAACCCGCGGACAAGGCAGGCCAGGCCAGGCGAATGGGGTGAAACTGCAGCGCACACCCAACCATCAGGCCGTTCCTCCGGCTGCTCCAGCTCCTCCAACTCTTCATAAAGTGCAGACACGACGCACTGCCGCCCCAGTCATACTGTAGTCTCGATGTTTCGAGGAGCGTCCAGTAACAGTCTTGTCTGATCCTGTGAGTAGCAGTAGCAGTAGCGCTCACCCATCAGTCTCGCGGCAACAGAAAGTTTTGTTTTTGTGTACACTGTGAGCATTTACTCTGACGCCTGGAATTAAGTGCGTAGAGCTCACTGAAGATAACGTGGTGCGTATATCTTATTAAAAAAATTACTAGTATAGTTCATTCTACTCTTTTGTTTGTATCTAAAGCGAAACAAAAAATTGTTATGCAAATTGTGCATATTTTACTCCTCGTGTCGTAAACAGCTGGTATTTTAGAGGGAAAAATATCGAAGTACCTGTAATACTCAAAAAATATTGTTTGAGCAAGTTGGAGTAGTTATCATTTACAATTCTTTACAGATATTGATGAACAGTGGGCCGACAATGACATTCTTTTACTATAAATGTCTACCACTACATTTGAATGGAGAAAAATTAAGTCAGAAGCAATTAAAATGATTTTTTTCTTGAATGAATTCAACAGGGCGCTTTTTTTTTCATTTTTTTTATTCCAACATAGGCCTATAGGCCTACAATAATATTGAACAGAATAACAAGCAAGAACAACAACAACAACAACAACAACAACAACAACAATAATAATAATAATAACAATAATAATAATAATAATAATAATAATAATAATAAAAATAATAATAATAATAATAATAATAATAATAATAAGTAAAATAAAAATCTTAGGAACTGCTGTTTATGGATGGCATATCCAGCCGAAGCAAGCTCTAGGCACAGACATTCAGTCGCACAACAATGTGCAGCAACAGATTCACCACAGGCATACATGCATAAATAAATTTAAACATTAAACTATGACATAATAAAAAGTTGACTTGCAAATGGTATTTTTGAAAAATGATTTGCTTTTAGAATTTTTTTGTATTATTTTTTAATTCACGTAGAGAGGAGACACACCTGGAGAATAGTTGAAGTATAAGTTACCATTATATCATCATGTATAAAAATGCTATTTCGCCGAAAAAAATTATTAAAGCAGTTACAATATGTTTATGCTACAGTTGAGAAATAGGAAATATCATTACTACTTTTTTATTTTCTAAGCTGAGAAGGTTTAGAAGGTTTTTTAAGCCTAAAGTTCATTGAACTAAGCTTAGTTTAAAGTGATTCCTATAAAAGTTCATAGTCATGAAAATATTGAGCATTTTTTGTAAGACGTCTAAGTCACTAACAATTTAAGCGCTTTACATGGGTTCACCGCCAGGCCATTTCAAATCAAATTACATTCTTAACCAAAAGAGCAACATCAATTAAAGCGCGTAGCTTCAGTATACTGACTGATGCCGGCTCTGTGGCCTAGTGGTAAGACACTTGCTCAGAGATCGGGAGGTTCGATCACCGGCCGAATCAAACCAAGGACTTAAAAATTGTAAAGGCTGATCCGCCTAGTGTCTGGCATTATAGATTTGGTATTAAGTTTGGTCAGCCCTTTGTCAGGATAATGTGACTGGGTATGGTGTACGCAAGCGCTCCTTACATCATAGTGTGGCAGCACGCTTTCAATTCTCCCCAGCGCCGTCTATGAGATAACCTCAAAGTTGACTGAGACGTTAAAAATCAAACAAACAAATCAGTATACTGACAAGATTTTCTGTTACCTCCTTTAATATCTGACTGAGACCAAGAAAAATGTACAGTACAAAGAGCCTTTCCCAGGAGCAAAACGCCGACCTGCCTAGGCAGTGCTCGAACCCCTAGACCTCCAGATGCAGAGCCAAGTGTTTACCACTGGACCAAGACGTTTCAAATTATACCTCATTGTATTTATTTGCTTTATTAAGATGGACAGGTATTTAACCAACTTTTACATAATAATGGTATTTGCGTTACAAAAAGAGAATATACTGGCGAGCACATAATTTAAAGATATAAATAAAAGCGAAGACTCTTAAATTGAGCATAAATTTATTGTTATCTCATTTCTGTTTAAGATAAAATGAGGTAAGATTTCTTTATTGGACGTCATAGGAAATTCATTAGTTCCGCAAATATTATTCTGGACAGTGCTTATACATAAATGTATTTTTGTTAAGTATTCAGCATACACAAGGTGCTCACACATATTATATTTTTAGACACGGTGCAATGTTTATAATATTAAATGAACTGAACATTTTTCAAGCGTAGGTCACGAAACAAAAAACAACAAAAACCAACAAGAAAAAAAAAGAAACAAACCCAGACGCACAAAGAAAATTAACATGTAGATAACGAAGAATCATTTTCACCTAGATCTACATGCAGTGGGCACTGAATCTCCTTAAAAGTGCAGTAATTGATGTGATAACCGATTTCTGATATCTCTCAGTTGTTTTTTTTTCACTTTGATTGTAAGTTTTGCAGTGTGAGAGGAAATAAACTACATTGAACCGATAGCTTTTGTCTTTTAAGATAATGTTTGATTTGTTAACAGCACGGTCTTCAAAACAGTAGGATTAAGTTTATAATTATTTTGTCATATTTTCTTATCAGTCGGTTTATTTTCTCATTGTCTATGAACATGATGGAGGACCCCTGACGTTTTTTACCAAAGGTCATTGCACTTTCAATGGTGGGTTTGTAAAACAAATTGCACGTTTCTAGATCAATATTGAACATTTTCAGTTTGAGAAGAATTTTTGAGCTTAGATTAATCTTTTGCTTATTTCTTCTAAGTAAGTACGCCAGGTCAGTATAAAGTCCATATCTAGGACTAAATAGTTATCAACTATAGACACTTCCTTGCCTTCAGAGTACAGTGAGGTTACATGTTCTTATTTATTCTGTAATAAAAAAGAGATATTTTCATTTTGTCAACATTTAAAGGGAGACGTTTATTTTTGTACCAGTTACAAAACCTTTATCTTCAAATTTCTAGGCTGTACTTTCTCTGAGGTGTGCAGGAGAGGCTGCAGTGTGTGTTCTTCAGCACATAAAGATAAGACAAGTGTCTTCTTCCGTGGCTCTATAATCATTGATTTAGATCGCGCTAGTGTTTATGTTTATGAACTTCGAACTAATTTCGAATGGTTTTGAAAGATCAGTACTGAATGAAGAAAAACAATTGAAGTTCGGTGATGTTGTTGAGAAATATCGGTAGGACATCTTCTACCTCTCTGCTCCGCTTAAAGGCAAACTGCATTGGGTCTAGCTGATCCTCAGAGTCAAGATGCAGATGCCTTAGAACAATTCTTTCTAAACATTTGAAAGACGTTAGCGCCACCGGTGTAGAATCACTGGGGTTTATTGCTGTTTTGTTCTTAGAGAACTGGACTTTTGTCAGCCTTTTTCCATACTGCTGCAATGGAACACAGTTTGAGTGAAAGTTTGAGAGAATTGGCAACAGCACTCTTTCAAAATACACTTAATTACGTTATCCGGCCCATTGCTTTGCCTTACTGTAATTTATTAAACTCTTTCTCAACTGACTCTTACTTACTTCGAAATGACTTTCCTTGACAAATAATAAAAGTTACTTTTTTACGATCCTGGTTCTCGCTTAAAGTCGAATATTTCACAGCGAAAGCAGAAACGATTTAGTTCATTTGCAGAGCTGATTTCACCAAAGACTTGAACGGACTTTTTTGTTTGCCATTACCTGTAATCTGCCTAAGGCTATCCCATGCTAGTTTTGGACTATTTGCTATAAATTCTTCATTTAGCTTTTCCCTGTATTATTCTTCAAAAGTTTAAAAAAAATCAATAGACCTACAATGGTTCTTTTCGCAAATTGAAAGGATTGAGAGCAGAGCAACAAAGAAAAACAATGAAAATATAAAAAACAATACGCAAGTCACTATACAACTAGCAGTTGGTGGTTTCAATCAATTTAAAATGTTTCCGCTATAATATGGTTGCATCCTATCCATTAAAAGGCTAGGACCTAAATTTGTTAAAATGGCAGAATGTTTTGTGTTTTTTTTGGTTTCTAGCCCTAACGCTTGCAATACCAATTTGCTAAATGAATATTTATGGAGGTTATTTACTTTGCATTATTGAAACCTCAATTTAGAGTTATTTTGCCCTTAACAAGACCGAAATCACAAAACGTAAAAAAAATATGCCATACCAAGAGACCTTAAAGCAACCTGCTTTTCCAAGAGCTGAACAGACGAACTGATTGAAAGATTTACAAGGTATTAAATTAGCAGTGGAGAGAAGTAAGCCTTAAGAAATGCCCGAAATGTCTGCCTTCAGGATGATTCGAACCTTGGACTAAAAGTAGCTGCGGCACCCACCGCCTGGCAAGATAGAGGAACATAGCTTATACATGTAGCATATCGCCACTACCTTAAAAAGAACTTTCATGTCGAAGGTTTTAGCTTAGCCTCTCTAACGGCTTTGCTTTTCCTTTTCAGCTAGTTTATCGCTCCAGTGATGATGCTACGGACAATTAACGACGTTATGAAAGTTAGATTATGGCTCTGGGTGCCGCTACCCTTTGCTCGTTCTTTTATCCTTTTCATCGGTTAGAGGAAAGATATTTTTATCTAATTCCTCTTGTAAGGTAGGAAAAAATTGTAACCTAGCCCAACAATGTAGGTGTCGCAGTTTTTTTTTCTTTTGTAAGTTAATAGGTTTTGATAAGTTTGAACACGACGCTGGTTTGAAATTTTCCACAATGTAGTCGCAAATGATTTATCTGATAAAGTAATAGAGATTAAAATAATACAAAGTGAACAGTATTTTTGGTATTTCTTTCAAATTTCAGTTTCCCCATTTTCAGTAAAACAAATAATGAAATTTTTATTTCTCACAACATTTATAAAGTAAAATATTTCTAAATTCGGAACTCTTACTATAAAATGTAGAACTATGAATTATTTCGAAATTTTTTATGAACGAGCGTTAAAACAATTTTTATTGTTAAAAAATATTAAAAATGGCTCCTTTTTCATTTCGATAACAGTATATGAAAAAAAAAAGAAAATCCCCTTATTAGGCGCACTGCTTGTCTTGCAGCTTCAAACAAATTCAGCGCTTAACTCTATTGACTTTCTTTGCAATCGTGTAATAATAATAACAATGATAATAAATACCTCTTGAAGTCAAACCTTTCACTTCACAACAACTTTCCAAGAAAACGGAAGTAAAGAAGCGGAAAAGAAAATAGTTCCTTATAAAAACAATGGATATTTATTTTTTGGTCGTGTTTTATTTTTTGATTTTTTACCCTTTTACCAAAATATACAGCTCTTTTTAAAGG
>BMAT01013075.1:78736-88736 GCA_019649035.1 Elysia marginata | reverse complement strand
GACTAGGTCGGGTGAAAGTCCAGCCCAAAATCTGTCACATTGTGTGTGTGCTTCATCTGATCACAAAGTGTCCACGACAGAACCGTTATTAGACTTCAGGATGGTCCAAAAGAAGAACTTGCATAATTTCCGGAATCTAAAAAAAATTTATGCATACCTATTTGGTACACAGATTGTAACCGAAGGCTGCTAGAATTGCCATCAGTTGCAGGTGCCAGTTCCCTGTGCTTTCCGTTCTAAAGAACTTCCAAAGAATGCCAAGCATTTTGGAGATACATGCATTTTAGTTTTAATTTTTGCAGTCTGTGAACAACCATTCTTTTTCGACTGTACATAACTGCTGCTCAACTCTGTTATAATCATCTTTGGCACAGTTTGATCTTTTCCTTTTGTGATGGACTACAGTTTTCAGGAACCCCCGAAGATCATAAGGAAGTTCTCTTTTCCATGTATCTTCAGATAATTGGTCCTCATCAAATCCTCCAGACACTTCAAAGTCTTGGGATCAACATGAGATTGCTTGTTTCCGTCCACTCTGGTGTCAAGGTCTTTTGGGTTTTCTTTTCTACCTGAGCAGACACTGCATTTGTCAATCGAATCAACCGAACTAATTGTTCTACTTAGTTCCATCTCTGAGTTCCCATTACTACTTGAAGTACCTTTTTACTGCTGGGTCATCGATTCAAAACGTTTTATATAATTATATCTACAACACACTACTATTATAGGATACAAGATGCAGATCACATATGGAGATTAGCGCTGCGTCCTATCTCGTAAAGCTAAACAATTCCTAGCACTAGATCCAGATCAGATCTACAAGCGTTTGCAAGCTGCTGGGCTGGACAACAAGAGGTGGAAGCATCTCTCTTTTCGTCACCAGTTCCAGTAAAACCGCCGGGGGGGGGGGGGGGGGGGGGTTGTGTGACGACTGTAACAGTACAAGAGATTAGTGTTGTGTGGGAGTTTTTCGTCACATCGCGCAGAATTGTTAAGCGTGGGCCTACCTAGATCAAAGATCTACATGTATTTGGAGAGCACACCAGAACACCCCGTTATTGGATCTTGCAAAACACCACTTATGTACGGTACATGTATATCCTTACCGGTACCCAGCTTTATTTTTGATTCAATGGAACCGTCCACATGCTCTTCAGTGACACGCTCAGTTCCCCCACCTGCCATCTGCTCTTTTGCTGGGTCCTGGTTGTTTGAACAATCAACTACTTAACATAACAATCACTTGAAAAAACCAGCTCTTAAAACGAAGGTTTTGCAGTTGCTTTTTTATGCAAGATTAATGGATACCTTTCAATTATATTGCAAACATCATATTGTAATGCTACTTTGAAGACCTTTGAAAAATGACATGCACTATGAATAAGCATGGTGCAAAAATATCCATAATCGTAATTTCCTGTTGAATTTCAAAGAATATCCTGCTGTGGCGTCATTTTACGAGCAATAGGGTTCCAAATTGCAGAATTTCCCTGTGATTTTATCATTCATCTTTGCAAGTTGTATTTTTTTATTATCTTAATTTTAATTTAGCCTAGTCATAGCAACTTGATCTAGAGTAGAATCTGTGGGAAGATGTAGTTAAATTAATGATAAAAAGGGTTGCAGTGCCGGTAACTTTCACGGTTTTTTAAATTATAAAGATCAATACAGTTTAATTATTTTGCAAAATTTTGAGACCTCTCCATTGATATGCAACATGCATAGGTTTGGTGAAAAAATGTCCACAATGATATTTTACTCCTGAGTTTTAAGGAATGACTTATTGTGACGTCATTTACAAGTACAGTAGTAGGATTTCGATTTCCGTGTCCTAATGTGGTTTTTCAAACTTATCTGACCTAATACTTCTAAAATCACAAAGAAAAATTATGTTGCAGAGATTTCCCGTCAAAGGTATTTTTGGCGTAAATTGACTGGACTTAAACGTTATGATTTAGGCCTAGTGAATGATCTCATAGGCCTACTTCAAGACCCACATTGATAACCTAGCTGAAGACAACTCAACGAAAAGACACGTTGGAGTTACATGCCCTTTATGTTACGAAGAGGGAAAGGCGAGGCTTCGTCCAACCACACACAAAACCAAAGCACACTGCGCGCGCAGTGATGCCCCACTGAATGTTGGGATATACTTGATGGGTTGGCAAAGCCGCCATGATGGATCAGAAAAATTGTTCAGAATATGGATCACTTGTAGACGTTGGATAGCCTTTTTAATGTTGTTTTTTATTCCAAAAGGATACCAAAATGTGGAACTGATGTTTAATTAAGGAGTATTGTGTTTAAACACCCTTTTTAGGGGCTTTGAGCCTCGCCTTGCGAGATTTTTGTCGGACAATCTCATTAGCATATTTTGAAACCAACACGATGAGCAAGGTTTCTTTTAGGGCTCGGGCACTAGATGCCTCCAAGCCTATGCCTGTTTATAAGGCCTGTGAGATTCCAGACATGAAGGATTTTGCACAGATTAATCGCTCTGTACCGCAAATGCCGACAGGAATGGAGAAAGAGGAAGAAGCGGTGAGTGCATTCGATTTCGCTGCAGCTTAGGGCGAAATGGCCGCCATATTGGATTTTGGTCTTTCCTTGCGTTGTGTTCTTTGATGTCCTTTGTCAACTTGTTTTACTCTTTCTATTTGCCTTTTCGACTTTTCATATCAACGACTGACTCATTACGCTGGTTACTTTCTCGTTTGGATTTCGTTAGTAACGATAGAACACAGATTTTTTTTTCATATCCAAGGGGGAATCCCCATTTTACGTCATCATCCAAATATTGACCTAGTTTAGAGTTTTGTTTTCATACTGCCCAGGCTGACCACGTGTTTGAAATCTCTAGATTAGCCTTGGGGTATGCGCGCCGGCATGGGTCTCCAATTCAATTCTAAATGTATGCTGCAACCATAATAGTTGTACTGATATCCTTGTTTATGAATAGGATGTATATATGTAGATCTAATTCAGAAAAGTTTAATGTCCCTTAGCCTTAGGCCTAAGTTGCCATCAAAACATCCTATCACCCAATCTATTCAGTTAAAATTGATTGGCATTCCCGTACTGATAAGGTTCATCAGTTAACCCCTCCCCCACCCACTTTTATTTTACCCTTTTTCCAATGCTACTCACTCAGATTTTTTGCTGAGAAACCATATTGTTTATTCGTGTCTGTCTGTAATATAACCAGACTTTTACTAGTTTTAGATCTAATCTTGATCTTGATCTAAAATCTACGGCTAGTATACATCTAGGTCTAGATATAGATCTAGATCTATTTATTTGTTGTAGAAAAAATGATTTAATAAAAAAACAAAAACAAAAACAGCAGCTTTTTGAAGGCCTTATAATAGTAATTGGTGGCACCAGTGGTGTTTTTAATATGGAAGGTATGATGAAAGAAATTTGTTGGATTCCCCTACATGAGAGAATAATGATTGATTTCTTGAAACTGACTTTCCAAACTGAAACTCATTTTTCAGTTAAGCCTTTAGAATTTCTTATTTCATTTTTAGCTGTGGGCCTATAATGAAAAGTAATTTGCCCTGACTGAAACTGGATCTAGTGAAAGCATGGAACTCGAGTGCAAAAATTGTCTGCAAAAAATTTCATGGTAAACGTTCAAAATTTTAGGGGCCTATATTCAATAGTGAGATTCAAATTAGTGTATAATCTCCACTCACTGGAAACAATGCATAAATGTCAGGTAAACTATCCTGTTCTTTGTGTTGAAAATGGAAATCTACCTGGTCTGGAGCTAACATCACACATGCGTCTTATCTACTTTGCACCACTGACCACAAAACGGTTAAAGAACAAATCTCCTGTTGACTGAGTGATATTCTTCTATTCTTTTCTAGAATTTTCAGTTTGTGACCTGTGCTGTGCAGGAACCTTGTTGAATGAAGTATCAAATCGCATGATAAAATACCATGCACTTGGCTTTTTTCTGCAATCTGCATGCATTTGCATTGTAAGCCTTTTCAGGATTGCAACTTTGTTTCACCAGTGCTGTTTTGGTACAAAAAGGCTAGAGAAGTGAGCAACCTAGATGTAGATCCCTGAACTGATTTTTCTCTTAGCTTCTGAGGGTGCTTGTTTGGAGATCTAGATCTAGCTTTAAATTAACATGCTGAGGAAATTGGAAATACAAACCTATCAAAATGACATAGATCCTAAGATGTTTATGCATAGATCTAGTTTAGATGCATCATTTTCTAGCTGCGAATTGACGCTTCCTTTCTTGAAATAGGTTCTTGTTATTGTTCAGCCTTTTTTCAGGGGTCATTAACATCCCTGACTTAACTTTGAGACTTACACTTAGTTATATGGGCAATAGCTTTTCAATAGGTTTGATCCCACATGGTCACATAGGTTTCCAAAAATGCATGATAATAATTTGTGACTTTTTGAGACTGGGAGGTAATGTCTTTCTTCCTCTTAGCCACCACTGCTACATCTTTCAAGTTCAAAAACTTTTATAAAATTATTGAGAGAATGCTCCTGAAGGCATGCTGAAAACAATTTGTTGGATTCCCCTACAGGAACCAGTCATGATTGAACAGCTAAAACTGACCTTCCTAATCTCTTTATGTCCATAAATTACAAACTAGTTGCAGACAGGGTGTCACACTGGTAGAAATATTGCTTGGGCTTGATTTATTCAAAATATTGATATAAAGCTAAGCAGCCTAGGTCCAAGACTGAGGCCAAATATTAAATTTATCCAAGGCATACAACATGAACTTAAATTTTTTTGGCTGAGTATTCTATAGATTAAAAATTGAGAATTAAGTGGAGATGGAATTAAAAAGTATATATGGTAATCACTAGTAAGTTTATAAAGGATTCATAAAGCATTTTGTGGTGCCTGTAAAATCACTGTTGTGGCTGATAATCGTTGGGCCTGATCAATACAAAAGAAAGGGCTATTAGTATTACTATTAGATGGGCAGATGCCTTTAAATTTAGAATAAATGGATGGTAGTTTAACATGGATTTTTGCAGGGATTCTGATTTTATAGCTTTTAAAACCAAAAAACAAAAAACATAGAATCCTTGGTAGATCAACTAAAAAAAGGTATATAATATTTATAATAATTATAAATACTACTTTGCACTTAGAAGGCCTACACAGCTGTACAGCCCCAAAAGTTGTTTGATATAATTTATTAATCTTAAATTTGGAGGGTTTTCTTTAACATTTAAGTCTAAATTTTTTTTTAAAATGAAATCTCATGGTCCAGCTGTTTATCAAAACCAGGCGGAGCACTTTATAAAGGTGATAAGTTTTCCTGCTTTTTGTGCATAAGACACTTGCATTCTACAGAATAACATGCAATCAATTCTCACTCTCAGCTCAAGAGTCAAATACAAGTATTTGATACATAAACTCACATAAACTATGATAAAGAATGATGTTGGTACAAATGTAAATAATACTGCAAATAAAAAAATGTGTATGCCTCCTGTATTTTTGTAAAAATTTACTGATTGATGAGTGGAATAACTATCTGCCTGTTTGTGTTTAAGTGGGATAAAAAGCAAGGTGTCATGAAACTTACATTTCAGAGGCATTTTTTCTCTTTGCAGATGATTCTTGACAAAACATAAGGACTTATTAATATTAGCCCTTTACCTTTCGAGTTTTCTATAACAAAATTTAACCATTTTCCAATGCACTGATACCAAATATTACTATGGCCACTTTGTATCACGTTGTAATGTTTTCTGAACATGAAGGAACGTCATGTCACTTACAGCAGAAAAAACAGCCATTTCTTATTTTTCACTAAAAAGGTCAAACTCTTTTTTAATTGTGAGAGATTTCAAAGCTGTTTCCTTATTATATCTCTGGAAGAACCATTTATCTACACTGTAATTTGTAAATTGTACAGCAACTTGATAGTTTGAGTTCTTGCAGTGTCACGTAACTTAACATTTTTGGCGTCACATAACTCACCTCTGAATGCCCAATGGGCACTACAAAATGAACCCCTATCATTATCTCCTATTGAAACAAGTCTTATTATGGGATGCCTTATCCATTAGAAACTTGTTATAAATGTAGTTGGAGGCTCTGGGATTGATCTACAACAACATTTGGACTGACTATATGTGTGAGAGTGAAACTGAAAACTAGGGAAAATGTTTGTGAATGAAAGGGTTGACAATCATTGTAATAAAAATGTGACTAGGTGACGTGGAGTGTCAGTGTGTGAGAGAGAAAGATTCCATGAATTAAGTGTAGACATTGCCAGACTGGTTTAACTTAATGCTTTCGGAGTTTCCCCCCTTATAGTCCGGCCAAATTAACAAATCCCTCCTGCCTTCACATGTTGGCAGTTGCATGAACTTCAGTTCTAAGCATTTTAACCTCAAGAAAACTGAGTTCCTTAGGATTAAGAGCTTTTGCCAATCTCATGGGAAAGGGGTTATGAATTGCATTGAGGGGAAGGCCAAGTCATGAATAGTCAGAAAAGCTATAAAGAGCATTTATAAGCGGGACATTTTTGTTCAGAATGAAATTTGCAGTAGTTGGGAGTTGACTCATGGAAAAATAATTTTTTGTGTGGATATATTGTAATATGAAATTGTTCAAATCAAATAGAAGAAACAAACCTATTGGATAATCATAATGTGTTACAAGAAGTTCAAGGGATGAGGAATGTACACTCAAATGTCTTGAGAGATGGCCTGCTGGCCGGTTATAATGAGTTGTATGGAGAAAAAATTATCAGAGTTGAAACAGAGCAATGTCATTGTCAAATGTCAATCCTCCTGTACCAGAAGATAGCAGAAATGATTCAAATTCTGTCCTGGGTAGAGTGAGCGATTGAGTATTGACAACTGTGGACATGGCAAATTTGAAGACGGCAGAGTGTTGGCTTTTTGTGTTTGCTATTTTCAGGGTGACATATCTCTAAATATGTGCATCCAATTGTCTTTGTTTGTGTGCGCATGATAGCATACCATGTACTAGCTTTGAAAACAAAATTACCCTAAAATGCTTCATATATGCTCTGCTCAAACCTAAAAACCTAAAAATTGTGTCTGAAGTGTCACGTAACTTACAGTTACATGGCCCGTTGCCCTACTTTGGCTGACACTGACAGAAACATCAACACAATCTGCTACAATAAAACAGTTTTACTTGATATACATTGAACTGACAAAAATATCAACTTCCCAAAGATTTGTTATTGTTTTCTGTTGCAATATTCGTGTTACAAAATTTCAACTATTATGAATACCATCTTTTCCTTCTGATTTTTTGGTGATAAAATGGACAAAAGACTATCTCTGAAAAAAATGTTAAGGTGCCTAATATTTTGCAAACAGGAATTGATTCTCAAGCTTTGTCCTTTTTACTTTTATAGACAAACCAAAAATAAATTGAGACTGAGAGTGGCATTTGAATTTTTGACAAAAACTTCTTCTCTGAATTAGAATGGCCCTTCTGATCTTTCTTTTTTGTCCAAAACAATTGAATTTGGCTTATAGCACGTTTAATTCATCGGTTAGATGCTGGGAATGGCACTCATATTTCAAACGTTGAAACAAAAAACAAATGCCATTGGGTTGAGTTCTATCCCATTGGCCACTGGTTCGTTTACAATAATGATGACATATGTGGACTTTCGCTTCTATTTAAAAAAAATCTGGTACTTTCACAGAGTCTGTCTCAGTTTAATATAAGATGCGATTTAAAATTCTATATTATCATCAGTTGGTGCTTTAACCTTAAATAAATGTTTGTCATGTTTATCATCAAGCTTTTTTGCAGTTATAAACACTGAACCTCAGATACAAAATGTAAACTGAATGTACACGTATACACCTTTTTCAATTATGAAGCACATTAGGGCATACATTTGGCTAACTTGGGTATGCAAGAAATCTCACTTTTCAATAATTTTAAAGATATTTTTAATGAATACTATCTGACAGTGTCAGTCAGGCTACCTTCTGGCAAAGGTTCCACAATACTGAATTGGCGTCTTATAAATCTCATGTGCACTTTTTTGTTTTTATAAGTTAGCAAATTTACTTCTTTTTGCAGGATTATTAATTTCTCTTCAGATCAAAAGTAGGAAAGTTGGCAAGAGAGAAGGCAAAATATAACCTCAAAAGTTTAGATTTGCTCCCTTTGGCAATGTTTTTTCTGGTATAGTGTTAACTGCTGAAGTTAAAATGCTTTGGAACAACTGATTCAGTTTAGAATATAAGAATTTTGAGTTAAAAGATAGTTGGCAAAAAAAAAAAATTACTAATTGGTATCTGAAAATAAATTCAAGGAAAACTCTTGCTTAAAGTCAACTCTGTTTGCCAGTCCCATTTTGCATAAATTTTCTTTATATTTTTGTTATGTTTAGAGTAAACTCTTGCTTAAAGTCAAAACACCTTTTTGGTCCCAAGGTGTTGACTTTATCAAGATTCCTTTGTAGTCTGTTTTAGTTTTAAAACAGAGTAATTTATGAGGGTTGAAGAAGTGGCAAAAATGGTACTTATTTCTCTTTGTTGTATACTGCATTTCAAGCTTGAAGCCAGGGTTTGTAGAAACTGAGGCTGTTTTATACAAGGTCCACTACATACGCTAACGATGATACTAAAAAGTGAAGGCAGGAAGATTTTCAATCTATTAACTTTGACTAAGTTTCATGCTAGCATTTAGCAATTTATGCCCTGGCATAATGTATTGCCTAACATTTTATAACACAGGTAAATGTTTCTGTAATTTCTCAGTTCTAAACATGGGTAGCGGTTTCTGTTGTTTTCATTTGTCAGTTTGGCATGTTGAATTTAAGTTTTTTGAAAGGTGCGTAGTGTGTGACTCTAAATGTATTTTGTCATAATTTTCATTTGCAGAGGTGTTACTCTTCAGATTGCAAACTTTTCCACAGTTTAGCAATGGCTGAAAATTGTATTTGTATATATATGTAGTGGGGCCCTCAAAATTTGTCTAGGTGGGATTTTTGTAAATTTGACAGAGTGCTAGAAAACACCCATTCTTTAAAAAATTTAAACAGCCGCAGTACCTAAGTTAGTGATAGCACACTTAGGCTCATTTTGTGGGACTGCTACTCATAAATTATGTACTTTTTTCCCTTAATTATCTGAAATTAAAAACGAAGAAATTAAGTGTCATAATCTTTCAGAATTTAAAATTTAAGCAGATTTCAGCTTTCCCCCCTTCAAATTTGCTTATAAATGTGGGATTTCAACTCAAATTTTTAACCCAATTTCATTGAGAAAAATTAATCAATAATTCATCTTTTGCTTGCAAGTAACCTTGTGCAGTATTAAATTTAAGTAAGTGCACGCACAACTCCTGCTCCTATAACATTTTTAAAGGGTTGCCCTAGCATATTGTTACTCTATAGTACTGTTGATTCCAAAGCACTAAGAGTCTCTGACTCTCACATCATTGCCAACTCTTTTTTCATCGGACATTTACAACCCTGAACTCAAGAATTACCAAGTATCCAGTATTATTGTTCTTTTTCCTTCCTTCCATATGAACCATGTGTTATTTTCAGCTTGCAATATTCAGATTTTTGAGTTAAAGTGGGTTTATGAACATCTGCACAAGTTTTATTAATGGGTGTGGCAATATGCTAATCAATTATCAAGTTAACAATTAATCAATGATGATTTTTTGTTTGCCTTTTTGCTTTGAGTTCTCCAAGATACTTTACTATTTTCTTCCTTGAAAAAATTTAACAAAACGAGTATTTCTAAAATGGAATGGATTTTTTGCCAATACAGATACAATCAAACCTGCCTTGACGACCACCTCTCTGAGAAGACCACCTTTATTGACGACCACTTTACTATGACTCCCTTGCGTTTTTTCTATATTTTTATACTCTGCATGACGACCACCTTCCCAACGCGACCGCTGGCAGCTTTTTTTCTTACACTATTCTATATTATCTCTTAGGCCATGGGACAAAAATTCTAGCGTGTCTAGAAATTGATTTTC
>BMAT01013075.1:55665-68617 GCA_019649035.1 Elysia marginata | reverse complement strand
GGCAAGTTCAGAAAATGCGTTTTCAAAGACCTCTCTGTTTTCTGCCCTATCAAAAGTTCAATTATAAGGGAACCTACAGAGAGTAAAATTTTCCTGCTTTTTTAGCGTGGGCCGCTTGCATCCCTGAGGGTGAGAATTTTTTTTTTTATTATTAAATTACATTTCCATAGTTTTCCAATTTTACTCTTAATTTGGTAAAGCTTAAACAGTTTCATTGGCAGACATCTTATATAGTTGGTTTGATTAAAAAAAATTTTTTAAGGGAGGTGGGCATCAAAGACTGAATACAAATTTTCCCACTTTTTCAGGTTGTCACTTTGAGAGAGGCAAAACTTCTCCTGAAAGATGATGATGACTTGATCATGGCTGTTTATGACTACTGGCTTAACAAGCGTCTAACCATGGTGAGCCCATGCACTTCACTGTACATATTATTGAATTTTAAGTCAAATAAAAATGCACCTCAAAAACTTGGTTACATATTTTGAACGAGTTATTTTAATTATATACCACCTGATATGATTTTGTGGAGAGATGTTGTGGTCTTCTTACTTTTCATATACAATCTTAATAAACCTTTTATAAGGTGATGTTAATAGAATCGCATTTCTGAAAATGAAAAAATCAATTTTAAGATATAGATTTGCATGAGTTAGATGACATCCTGCTTTAGTTGCAGTTTGATTCAGCGAACATTTACTTGATAACTTGTATTGATGATAACTCAAATCTGTTTTTAGGATCTTGGTTGGTGTATTTTTCTTTGTCAACTACCATTTTACTAAAAATTCTGATATTTTGAACTGAATCATTTGTTGCCAAGCACTTTGATTTGAGTGTACTGCGCTGTACATGCATTGCTGTTTTGGTTGTTCCCAGCAAAGGCCCCTCATTGCCACAGTGAAGAGTGAGAAGCGGGATGGTACTACAACCAACAACCCTTATGTTGCTTTCCGCAGAAGGACTGAAAAAATGCAGACACGAAAGGTAAATCCTATGAAGTTTAAAAAATGAAACTAAAATGTCCTATATCCTCTTCTTCTTTGTAAAAACTATTGAATGCTTTAATTTTTCCTCAAATTTCTTTGAGAATCCTTCATTTTTTTAAAATGTCGAGAAAAAGAAATGCTGGCAGTTTACGGTACATTTGTGCCTTTCTTGTTCTCCCCAGAACCGAAAGAATGATGAAGTATCATACGAGAAAATGCACAAACTACGCAGGGATCTTCAAAAGACTCTGTAAGTGTTCAAAACCACTTTCAACAGGATAATAATGATCATATGTTTTTTATCTTTTTACCATAACGAGAATTTCTTCTTTCTAGTCAGACTCAAAGTATGAAAAATGGTTTTATTCAAAAGTTGGGTAAATGTTAAGGGTTAAAGGTGATTTAGTGGCCGTTATCATTTTTTTTAGTTAAAGTAAAGTAAAGAGGGTTTTTATGTAGCGCCTAATCCACTAAAATGTCATGTCCATGGATGAATGGTTGGATGTTGCGTTTTTCACCTTCTAAGGCATTGATGTTTTGAAAAAACAAATCTATACGAGCAGTTCCTTATTTTCGTCCATTTTAGACAAGGGTACAAAGGTTGGTGAAAACATTATAATTTGATAAAAAATATGCTTAAAACTATGGCAGTCTTACAGAGGAAATGTTGTAAAGGCTTAATCTATCTAAAATTTTTGGTTTTATAAGAAAGTTTAAAAAAAAAAATTTGCTTCATTTTTCTGAATTTTTTTCCGCATTTGAAAACAGAAAGGGGACATAAAAATTGTCTATTTTATTGAATATTAAACATTTGCTAATCAATTTCAAGATGGCCTTCAACTAAATAAATAGAAAGATTGTTGTCTTTTCTTGTTGTTAAGAACCAGTTAAGGTCCCAAGTTCTCAATTTGAGTAAAATATATGGCATAATAAAATAAAGTCTAAGAGATAAGACCTGTAAATTTTCAGTACTAGGCCTAACCTTGAATGAACCATTGCTCACACACTTCAACTTAATTTTCTATTCTTTTGAAAGTCAAATAAACATACTGTCTTATTTACCACTGCTATAGGTAAAAAAGCAGTTTGTTAAAGATGCACAGACATTTCAAACACACAACCTTCTTTGTCATAAATAGTTATCTAAGACAACTGGTAGATCATGCTGAAAGCCATGCTGGGTTGGACTATAAATAACTAAAATAGGTAGAGAATGACCTCGATACATGATAAAACCACATGTGGGAAGTGTGGTCTAGTCTGGCCAATCAGTAAAGCGAATCCAAATCTTGTCAAATCAACACAGAGTTAAATGTGTAAGACGTTGTAATTGTTGTCAGTTTAATAAACAAGAGAAAGTCAGTTTATATCAAACTGAGTAGCCTGAGTAAAGGCGACCATTGAGAGAATACTTTCCGAGGCTGTACTTTTAAGAGCTCGCTTTTAGCCGCTTGAGCTTCGGAAAGTATCGGCTCGACCCCACATAGAGAGCGCTGTTTTACCCGGCGATTTATAAGTAGGCTGAGCTTCATTCACATAGGTTACAGTGCAATTTTTACAGTCAGATCTATTTAAGACAGTCTGCACAATGGATTCGTTGTCGGGTGAAGAGATTTTTCTAATGGACAGTCTATTCACAAAATTAATAAGGCCGAAACGTAGATATAGAGTTTGTGATATCAACAAAGTGTAGGCATTTTTATCCCTACATGAGGATGGGTTTGGTTATTATCATCATCATCATCATAGTCACCATCATCCCAATCATCGTCATGATCATTATAGTCACCATAAGTATCATCGTCGTTATCATCATCATAATCATCATAGTCATGATCATTATAGTCATAATCATCATCATCAACATCACAATCATCGTTTTCATCAACATCACCATCATCGTTATCTTCATAATCATTATAAAAGGTGTATTAAAGCGTCAGGAAGATAGTTATTATTAGACGCATCACTATGAAGCATGTGAATAAAATGGAGCAAGCGTACATAGAATAAAATGAGTAACAATATTCTACAAACTGTCAAATACTACATTTCTGTTAGCATGAAGTTTGTCACGTTTTGTCCTAAATAGGAGCTTTTATGAAAACAGATGAATTAATCAGCTCGTCAATGTTCATGTTGCAAAAGCAATCAACTTGCGAAGTCAAAACAGAAACTGGAATTTCTGGAATGCAGTACCGTCCTATAAACGAACAGATGTCCAATTAGGTCACAATCGGCGGCGACAGCCTTGGAAAGAATGTAGTTTCGATTCTGAAAAAAAGCGATGGGGCCAATCCTCGCTTCCGCGCGCGGAAGTACAGCTTTGTCTATGTGTGCCGCAGCGGCTTTCATAACAGGTTTTTTTTTTTCAAATTTCATTGCCTCAGGCAGCGTGCTTACGCGGCCGTAAGTGAACGGCCTCAGAAATTATTTTCTCTGTGGTAGCCTTAATGTTTCTCTTTGTTTAAATGCCATTAAGACTTGTGGAACAGACACAAGGACCTAAGCTGTGTGCTTTAAATAGCCAATTAAGCACCAAAGGTCATTTCACTGTATGTAGTAAGAGTTATTGGTGTAAAGTCATTTTTCATTGCCAATAATAGTTTTTTTCATTAAAAAAAACCCCTCTTTTTCATTTTCACACAAATATGCACAGTCCTTTATACAAAAAAGTTATGCTTTAATTTTTTGTCTTGGATCCGGTCTTACACTACACAGATAACGTTTACAACATGAGTGATTCAAGAACTGGAACAATACTTCTAATGAAGTGTCTGGTATAGATGAAAATACTGTCTTTGCTAATGACATAAATAAATGAGCTTTTATTAACAGGGATGCAAGTTTTCCGATTTAAGCAGGAATTCCGATTTTTTGGCAGTTTTCTTTAGCTATAAAAGCAGGAAAATCTTTTAAAATTTTGGCTTTAATGTTAAAGAAAAACTCCAAAAATTAATATTCATAGAAAATCGATTACTTCCTTTGAGTTGTATAGCTGCATAGGCCCTAGTACAGAGTTGTATCTACTATTTTTAATTGGTCTATCAAAAGTTCTTCATGGGCAGCCACAAAGCGTAAAATTTTAACATAAGCCGCTTGCATCCCTGTATTAAATTCCAGAGGATTCTAGGGTAAAAAATGCACTGGTTTGTGTCTTAAGAGTTAATGGTGTAAGACCGCAATAAGTGTCTCTTTGTGTGTTTCACAATGGGCGAAAAGGAATTTCCTGATCCTTAGCTTTATAAAATCGCATCCTGTTGCTTTTAACTCCTCACAAGTGAAAGAAATTGTCTTGTAATTGTAATGTATACAAACAGTGTTATAGGCCTTGAATTCAACTCTATGTTTTGTAGTAAGAGCTATTGGTGTAAGACCACTTAACTTTAAATTAAAGAACCTATCACATAACCGGTGGACAAAGGTTCTGAACATCAATTGACGATTTTCATCTTCTAATCCCCAACTATGTGATTTTAAAAAAAATTAACAAAAATTAATGCAGTTAGCCGATTTTCAAAAGGTCCATTTGTTTACATTTGCTTTATTACATGGATAACCTTTAGGAGACATTTCAACCATAAAAATGGTAAACAATTCAAGTTTTACTCAGAACTTGAATTGGTTTGCTTCTAAAAACCCCTTATATGCGATATGCAGGCCAGTATTCATTCCCTGGGTTTTTAAATTTGAAAATATTATTACCTTTGCTGTATAAGATTGCTTAATTTATGGATTAAATTAAGCTTATTTTAATTCCACATAAAAATTTATTTTTGAATTCAAATATTCCCCTTTGGAGTGTCTAATTTTGAGAACTGCTCATGTTTAAATTAAAGATGTGTGTGGGAGACAGTATTTTTGTTTGAAGCCTACATCTTTTTTCTAAATGCTGCAGATTCAGAGAGTGGTTAAATAGGGCTAATTTCATGTTGATAGGTAGCATAATTCATTGTTCCAGGTACGTGCACCAAAGTCTGAAAATTTTTTGGGTAATTCATAGATACATCAATCTTCTTTTTTTTTGCCATTTTTACTAAAGATTGAAGCTTTTCTTAGTATTAAAGCGCTGTCAACTCACTGCTCAGCCAGACTCTGGGGCAGATCTAGGTCGAGGTTTGTGACTTCATATTTGGAAGGGCACATTAACTGTGGTGGTTGAGTCCATATTGTTGTATACCAATCTGAATACGCTTTAGATTTGAAGCCTAGCCATTATTAAATTTTCAGTCTTATCTCCCCTCACAAGCAATACACAACCGCCATCACTTCCTTCAGATTGTCTGAATCATCAGTGCCGTTGGCTCAGTTGGTAGAGTGTCGTGCTAATGATGTGAAAATCGAGGTGTGCTAATATGAGGGGTTTGATCCTCACACTCCCTAACCGTTTAAAAAGACAGGCGCATTGTATTATTTAATTGAATGAACCTCTTTATGTAGTTTAATGTTTGTTTTTGCTTTCAGTACCCTACTGGAACTGCTGAAGAGAAGGGAGAAAAGTAAGAAGGAATTGCTGCAATTGACCATAGAAATTTTAGAGAAAAGGTAGGTTTTGTTTTGATAAGATTTTTGTTCTAGAAAGTGCTGCATTTGAAATCAGGTGACATTTTATTTTCCATTTCTTTTGTTTCATAACTTATCATGAAACAGGGCCTTCCGCTAGTGTGTTGGATTTGAATTTTTTGGAACAGAACTATTCACTTACTATTTCCTTTTCTCAAAGATCTCATTTCTTTTGAAAGGTGTCACATTTGCAGTTTTTTACATTGATCTAATGCAAATTTGTTTTTGTTTGTCTGAAACACAGGGATGCCATTTTTCAATAATTTCCCCCCCTTTTTCGCAGGCTAAATGAACACATAATTTGAACAAGATTGATCCCATGATCAATGACAGTTTAGTGCCTCCCATATGACGCTCTTTGTATGTGTTTCTGGTGTCTGGAATTTCAGTCATTTTCAGAACATTTGAGTGTTTTCCTGGAAAGACAATCAAGAAATCATCTTACATCATGATCTTATTTCAGAAAATTATTTTTAAAAGAAATGAAACAGTAAAGTCAATTAAAGTTCTGCCTTTTTCTATTTGTTTAGTTCCATATAGCTGTAAGGAATTTTTAGATTTTGTGGATACATCACCAGCAAAAAGATTGGAATTTTTATGGAACTATAAACAATTTGAGTATTCTTGTTTGATTATCCTAGTCCTATCATTTGCCTCCATGTTCAAGCATTTGCAATGTTTGTAAATAAATACCCTATTTCAAATCTGTTCAAATTAATGTTTTTTTAAATCTTCATGATTAGGCCAGCTGAAAAAAAAGTAATGACTGGGGCTTTAAAATGGAAAGATTTTTTTTTCTTTTGTTTATGACACATAATTGAGTCTTGCCGCCCTGATAGTGGAGAAGACAATTATTTAATATAAGGAGTCTTTGAAAAACAATCATTTTCTTCAAAGTGTATAAAAAGTCCATGTATTGATCTTAAGAACTGGCTCAAGGAATAATTCTGCAAAAAGGTTTCCTCTGCCAATAATCCATTTTCAATGGTATGTAAATAGTTTTAATGTTCCTAAAAATATTTGTGCATCTTGCTGAATTCATTTGTGCTTATATCAGTGATGCCATCTTTCAGTTACTGTCTGCTTTTTTTCATTAAAGCCTGACAAACTGAATGGACATTAAAATTTGAACTGGATTGGTTTTATGAACAATGACAACTCAGCACCTCCATATGACACATATCGTACATGTTCAATTACTTGATACTGTAACACCAGGATTTCAGTTATTTTGAGAAAATTTTAGTGGCTCCCATGTTATGCAAATTTTACCTATATGTAAAAAAAACAAGGCAAGTGTTACCTATAGTCTTCCACATTATTGTTGCTGTCATTTTTGTCAGCTATTTCTTGCATCCGACAATTTCTCTATTGCTCTTAATAGCTTTGGATTATGGACACCCAAGTGGGTACAGTCCAAATGCTATTTCCTGTAATAAAAACCTACGGTAGGTAGCCAATCACTTCTCAAGTCACCCGGGTTATGCTAGTTTACCCATCTCTGCTCGCCAGAAACGAAATGGAAGATTTCTCAGGCACTGCACTTGTAGCCGCAGAGGAAGAGAGAGAAAAACACCCGACGTTTGTGGCCCCATTTGCCCTCAACAGTCTTGGCGAGTGGGTGCAGACGTTTCAGGGGGTAAGTTACACCCGATATTGCTGCAAGGGTGTAACTCAGCTGAACGCTTTTGAAATAATTGCAATGACATCCTATCTGAAGCAAATTTAGCTGGTTTTTTTTAATCATTTCCGAAGTATTAAAATTAAGAGTTTAAAGTTAAGTTTGCCCTAAACTCAGTGGGTGCAAAAAAATCGAGGATACACTTTAGCCCTCTAGCTTATGTTTACTTCCTTCTCTTTTTCTGAATGAGCTCGCAACTTTGAAAATATTTCTTGAGTGTTGCAGAAACCAATTATTTTTTTTTATCCTAATCATTCATTTAAGAGTCATTCCATTTTCATCATTAAAGACTTGAGCATGTGAGAAGAACATAGAGCACAGTTTCATTTGGCAAAAGGAACTGTAACATTTTTTGAAAATAAGAAAAGTCTTAAAAAATACATTATTTTTTTTATTTGTTTCATAAAAATGTACATAAAGGCGCGAATAAAGCACTGTGGGAAAAAGGAAACATTTGATATCTTATGTTAATTGTAACCATGATTTTTCTTCCCATGTACTCTTTTATCCTACACTATTCCAAAGCAGTTAGTCTAACAGTTCTGAATAAAAAAAACCCTCTCCCTCTTCCCTGCCCATATTTGTGTATCTTTATTTGTAGGAGGAGGTTGCACCTGTGCGCAAGAAGCGTCAATACCGCAAACGGAAGCAGTCCCAGCAGCAACAACAGCAGCAGCAGCAACAACACCCAGCAGGCAGACCAGGTGTCAGTCTCCAATTTCAGCAACAACAGCAGCAGCAGCAACATTCCAGTGGAGAAGTGGACATCATGGATAGCTCTGATGAGGACTTGCTTTCTCCTGTGAGACAATGGCTTCCGTGAATTTTCTTCCCTTCTCTCTTTCAAATGCAGAGAAAGTGTCTTAAATTCAAGAGATGTCTGCATTTTCATTAGCCAATAGAACCCCCCCTTTCCCTCTTGGAATGGTATTTTTTAATTGCTGTTTTTTTTTTAAAAGAATTACTGTTGTGAGTTATATATTATGTGTCTTTGTCTTTTTTTTTGTCTTGAGCATCGTTTATATTTTTAATGTCAAAAATGCTAAAATGTGACATCAACTTGTGTCTATGACATCAGTTTTGTGTGAGATGCAATGTTAGGTTAATTTTTAAGTTGCTGCCTTTCTTTTTTATGAAATACACCATAACCCCAGATATCCATTCTTACTATTTCAGGCTTTGTCCCAGTCTGACCATGAAGATGAAAATGATCCGGATGGAATTTTTGCATTCAAGAGAAGGAAAAACTGCCATTACCATCAGGTTTGTTCCTCATTAAATTTTTTATTCTATTCAATAATATATGAAACTTAATGCTTGAGCTGCTGTACACTAGACCAGTGCCTTGTGAAGACGACACAGAAGTGATAATATTGGGCTGGTGCATTAAAAATTACTTCTTTTTTTTTAAAGCTCATAGTCAAATGTTTACATTAATTGGCATTCATTTTAATTTTGTATCAGCTTTAGTTATTTTTTACTACCACTTAAATTATGAAGAAGATCCTCTTAACTTTTGAAATTTGTACTTGTATTTCTAGCAAGTATTTAAAATATAAATACAGTGGGGCCCTGAATCCAGAACTCTGATAATATCAGTGGCAACCCTGTTTTAAAGAACCATTTCTTTACGTAAAATGCCCTCTCTATTGGGAAGAGGGACTCGACTCATCGGGAAACTTTAAAAATTTGAATTTATAATTTAAAAAAAAAAAAGAAATTTTTTTAGAAGGCTAGTGCCAGGGCTGCCACTTATCCCTGGATCTATAGAAAACCTGTGGCTTGTGAGATTTTCTGTGGGTCCATAGTCTGATCCACCGTTATATTTTTGTAACCCTTGGCCAAAAATTGTCTGTGTCGACCATTGATCGGTGGACATAGAGGCATATTGCCTAGTGATGAAAATCTTCCGCGGAAATCCTCGATTTCAAGCTTAGGAGGAAAATTACTCAGTCCTCAGCCTTCTGATCCGCGATTGCGAGAGATAAAAGTTATAAATTTCCACGATAATTTAATTCAGCAAGTCTGGCATAGGATGGGTCAATGAGACGGATGTTTATGAGTATCAACTGAGGACTGGGCAGATTTTTAGATTAGAACCGTGTTGTAATTGATCTTGCCGTAGTTACGGTTTGTAATGTCTTTGTAATTTATATATCGAGGTTATATCAGGGTGGACAGGTTTCCGCGGATCCGCGAAAACCCGCTACAGTGGGGCTTGTACCCGTGGTGGTGTTGATTTTGTGCAAGAATCGTGGTCAAACTCCGATCGAAACGGCCGTGAGAAAAACCAAGGTCCGCGGTTTTAATATTGCTACTGGTTCATTCTCCCATCTTTTCTGTGTTTCAATGTCGGTGAGTGTCGCTAAAATCAGTTGGTATCAGCAATATCGGCGTCTCAAAGCGTGGCTCTTTTAGTTAGGGCATTGCCCCTGAGCGGTCATCGGGTCATTGCCCTTGTCTTGTGTTATTAAATGCATTGCATAAAGTACAGGTAGGCACTTTCTTAGTATCGATTCGTGTTTGCATACTTCAGAGTTTCCGCGCGGTCCTGGAGCTCCAGAAATTCTGGAAAAGTACTTGAATTTTAGTTTCCCGCAAAAGTCCTGGGAAATGCTTGAATTTTGTATTCAGTCCAGGAAAAGTCCTAGAATTTATTGACGGACTAAAAATATTTGTTCCGTGAACTACTGAACTACGGTACCAGTTCTTTCTTCCTTCTTTTCTGTGCATCAGTTTCTGCAAGTATGCCTAATACTCGCAGTCTAGGCCGCCGTAGCTCGCGGTGCATCAGTAAATCGAGCGCAGCACTGTAATGAGCAAAGGTTGGTGCCCTTTGCGGTCACCAGGTCATGGCCCTATCTTAGTACTTATTATGTTGACTTCACTCACTGCGCTGCCTTGATGAGATGAGTTTCGGAAGATCTCAAGGCTAACTATAGGCCCCATACCCTCTACCCTTCCTGTACACACACACAAAGGTTCTTGCTCTATTTCGAAAACAAGAACAAACATAAACAAGGGAACATTGACCGCTCCAACCTTTTTGCTCCGTCAAACTGAAACTGAAACTCGTAAAACTGTCCAGTCTCAACCTCCTAGGATAACAGCTGTCTTCTTTTCCCCTGCCGGGCCTCTATTTTAATGTTCAAACATCGTTTCTCTCTCTCTCGCTCTCTGCCTTTGACTTTAAGGTATACTCCCGCCCCTCCTTCGCATCTGTCGGAATCTACCCTTTTTATTTTTTTCATTAACCTACATTTCCACCCTCATTCTTTTCATCCCCATCTATCTCCTTCTTTCTCTTCCTCCGTATTTCTCTCTCAAATACCCTTTCTTTTCTATGGCTTTCCTACTCCCTCTCTGCCTATCAGTTTATGTCTGCTCATCCTTCTTTTTCGCTACCGTGGGAATCTGTTCTTTAGTAGCCTGAACCCCCCCCTCTTTTTCTCAAATATCCTTTCTTTTCCACGTTTCTGGTCCCTCTCTGCCTTATTATCTGCTCCTTCCTCTTCTTGCGAGGGTGAGAATTTATTTTTTTGTCTTTCTATAGAAGCCTCTCGCTCTAACACACACACTCACAATTCTCCACTCCTTCTCTTTTTCTCTCATGCCCTTTCCTTGATGTTCCTGTTTCCTCTGTCCCAAGTTCCCTCTTCTTTGCGACTGGGAATCTATCCTTTATCTTTCTTTTTAAGCTCAACACACACAGACTCTCTCTCTATCTATCTCTCTCTCACCCTGCAATTGGGCACTGCAAGTGAAACGGATATTTGCAAAAACTTTTTTTTGATGTAGTTTAATCAACATTCTGGACTGATTCTAATTGTTAAGTGTTTCTTTTATTTCAAAATGAGGTATGATTTTATAGATGTAAGGGTCGTGATGTGAAGTTTGGGTTTTGAAAAGGCTCTGGTGCTCTGGACAGTCTATATGAAATATTTGAAAGGTATGAAACTTTTCCCATGCATTTGTGATCTCTCGCAGATATCTCAGATTTATGTAATTAATTTAGACTCAGCAGAGAAAGGACGCTAATGGACACAAATTATTACCTAACTATAGCTGAAACCTTAATTTCAAGTATCTTGGCAAATTGGGAAAATCATCTCCTTAGAGTTCTAGGTTATTGAGGTCCCACTTTCTAAAGGGATAGCGTATTTAAGATTTTGTTTTGCTTTTAACTTCACAGCCAATCCAGTCTGGTATTGGGAACTGGCCATGGCATGGGCCTGAAGAGGGAGGAAGGGGAGATAAACGATTTCGCTTTTCTCTCACATCACTGCCATCTGGTTTCATGGGCTATGCCCGGCGCAGAATAGGTCGCGGAGGAAGGTGAGTAATTAGAAGATTATCATCAATTAAGAAATATTATCTGATGACCTAGTGCAAAGGGAAGGAGGGGCCTTTTATAGGGTGTTAAGACTAGAATTGTTTTTTTTTTCCTTTGGGTAAGATTTTTTGGTTTTCAAGGTTTATCATCTCCTTTTATTGCAACCTTTAATGTGACTGGAGTAAAAAATCTTAAACAATATACTATATGTATTGGTCTTGTGATTCATCTAAATAAGAAATATATAAAAATGTACGAAAATACAATACCAATTCCTAAATATTCAAAATTCAGCTGTGGCCTCACATTGTCTTATATTTTCTCTCTCGACATTTCCAGGGTTATATTTGATCGTGCAAGCACAGACTGGGACGACACTTTGGAGCGTCTTGACTGTGGTCATAATTCTCACTCCAGTCTTTACTCTGACTACATCATGTATGTCAGAGGCAAGAAAATGTTAGTAGATCTTTTCAGAAATATTCTGTTAATTCTGCTTTTGTTTTCTCTGTGAATCAGGGTTCCCACAAGATCCAAACATTCACTCCAAATAGATCAAATTGCTTGCTCTGAAAACCTGCTTTGATTATTATGGGATAAACATTTTCAAGTGTAAGACAAAATTGTTTACTGAATCAAGCTGTAAAGAGATTTTATGATGATACCAAAGATAAAAGTATTTCTGAAGTTTAAGGACATAACACTTCACAACAATCTGTGCTTGAATCAAAAGCCACCGATTTTTCTTAAGAGAGTTAGTCTTCTGAAACTGATGGGCATCCTGTTTTTGATAATCAAACTAACAATAAAAACTTGCATTTTTGCAGACCTGCCATTTAACAGATTGAATCAGTATTATACTGATTTTTTGGCTTAATTACTAGAAAATACTGATTTTCTGATTTTTAATACAAAATTGTAGCGTCCTACTTACAGTTGACACAACACAAACACACTGACATTGCTAGATGCTAGAGACCTGACGAGTGGAATAGCGAAAGTAGAGTCTAACAACAACAAAGCTAACTCACAGATGCAGTCTCATCTTTCTCATCTCAATTATGAAATTGAATTAGATCTAAAATAGATAATATCTCACGATCTTGAGATTATTAAAACTATGAAACACACTTCTCTTATTCTTGTTTTATATCTTTGTGGCTGTAGAGTCTTTACAAAATACTGATTTTTTTACTGCTTGGCAACTACAGTACCTCCCAATGAGCCAAACTTCAAAGTATGAATTTCCCAGTTGTTGTCACTTTTTAGAGTTTTTAATAACAGAAAAGTGTTATTATCACATGTACCAAAAAACTTTACATTAGACATACTGTATTATTAGTTCAGGGATGCAAGTTTTCCGATTTTAATCGGAATTCCGATTTT
>BMAT01013075.1:40383-53680 GCA_019649035.1 Elysia marginata | reverse complement strand
GAGAAAGACATCAATGGGTTTCTCAATTGGTTTCTTACCGAACTGGTGGCAAAATCGTTTTTGCTAGACACTGAAAGGCTGGCTTTAGTAATCAGAATAGCGCGCTCGGGAACTTCCATAAAAAAATTTCCTGCTTTTTTCTCATGAGCTGCTTGCATCCCTGATTAGTTGGAGCATTGTACTTTTATATTAAGGTATTAATTTTTTTTTGTTTCTTTTTTCAATTGATTTAATTTATGATGGCCATGTTAAAGTTGAAGTGCTAGCTTTTTTAATAGTTTTATTAAAAAGAGTGCTAGAGTTAGTGGGTTCCTGTACATGGTCATACATATTTTTTACGCTGAATACTGATTTTAAAGCTCAATAATACTGATCTTCCATTTGAAGAATGTGTAGGCCTATTGCATTATGATTACAGTGGAATCTGCGAGAAGTCAACTCGCTTGAAGTCAACTCTCGGTTAAAGTCAACACCTCGCGACGGTCCCGTTTTTTTCCTTCTTTATTAAAGTAACTTTATTTCGCATTAAGTCAACAGCTTCGGACCTATTTTCGCTTAAAGTCAACACCTCGTGGTCAAATTGAAAGATAAAGAGAGACCCGAGATGGGTCTTGATAGAGACAAAGACTGAAAGAGAAATAGCGGAGGTGGGTGGGTGGGCGCTCTTTGTTTCCAATCATGATTCAAGACACAGCGTGCAGCGCTTGTTCACCTGCCTGGGCTTGACTCTGGTTGTGACAAAACACACTTTGTTTGCACCATGTCTGGCGCGTGTCTACAATCTGCCAGATTACCTATTAGATCAAACACAGCTTGGCCAAAGTCTACCTGGAATGAACTGACTCGTGAGACCGTCGCGTGGCAGTTAGAATTCTCGACGCCCCTCCCAAGCATCTTGCTAAACGTCGTCTAAGCACAGAGCAAACATTTATCGATTACCTGTGTGCTACTGCTAGTTCATTCATAACGCCTGAGTGATGCGCTTTCCCTATGTCTAGACCGCAAATAACATGCCGTAAACACTTGATATTGACAGTCATTTACGGATTTTTTTCCCGATTAGGCGGGTAAAATTTCCCGATTTCACGATGACTTTAGATAGAAAAAATTCCGTTCCCTGGGGTTTTTCCGGATTTCGCGGGTCCGACTGTATTGCAATATGTTACAACCCCCCTCCCCCTCCCCATGAAAATGGATAAAGTCAACCTCGCTTAAAGTCAACACTTTTTTTCGGTCCCGAGGTGTTGACTTTATCCGGATTCCACTGTATATTCTTGGGCTGCCAGTACCAAAAAAATCTAAACTAGTCTAGAATGCGAGAATAGATCTTATTGATAATTTAAGTAAAAAAATTGTTTATCCATTTCTTCTTCTTTCGTTCTCTATCTCTTCGGTTTTATAAATCGACGAGTGAACGTGAAAAACCGAGGGCGCATGCATTCACTCAAACGAGGCGAGTTTGATTTGGAAATTAGAGCGCACCAGGTTTGATGCGGGAATTAGACTCGTTGCAACACTCTAGTTGGATGCGGTAGTTAGAGCCGTGTAAACATAAAAATTTGATGCGCAAAAAATACACATGCTAATGACCCATCGTGTTAACGGAGCCTTACGAAATTTCCATTTTCTATCTGGGGTCTGGGCCTTCAATCCACCCACTTTTTCCAATTGATAATCTCAGCCTCTTGAAAAACTATCCTGGTGGTAGGTTGATGGTCCTAGAATTTGGTAATTGGTCCTTGAAAAGTGCTTGAATTTCATTCTTGACAATTGACAAGGTGCAGGAACCATGGTGAATGTACTGAAATATCATTAAGCCTTAACGTAATGATTTGTGCTCATTTAATTTTTTTTAATGTAAATTCAAGTTTTTGTATAACAATAATGTATGCTTTCATTTTTTCCATGCTTAAATTTTTCGTGGTGGCCTTACGTCCCGTACTTGATTGTTGTTGTAAAAGATTGTTAACCAAGCTCTCTTTGCATCTTCCTCAGTCCACATTATCGACCCAAAACTCCCCCAGCATACGATCCTGGGTCATCTCCACCTGCGGGTCAGCGTGGTGGTGCATACCGTTCATCCTACTCATCTCACTTTTCCCACCGGGACAGCAGTGCAGCGGATGAGTTTGACGTTGAGAGTTTTCACTGGCACCAAGAACAGCTTCTTGAGATGCAGCGGGAACAACAGCACAAGCTTTTCACAGAGGACAACAGAGGCAGCAGTGTCAATACTGGATTAACACTGGGTGGCACTCTCTCAGGGGAGACGGTTTTTGTTGGGAGTGGGGATAGCTCAGCAGCAGCTGTGAAAGGCAGCACAGACACCAAACAAGGCCAAGGCCTGTCCACATTAACACCTACATTATCATCTTTACCGCGTTTCACTCTAGACTCTGCAGGAGCTGAGTTTGCTGTGCGAGCACTTGTGGAGTCTCCAGGTGGACTTACCGTCCCACCATTGGAAGCTAGCACTCCAGCAGTAGTAGCCGCGTCACCAGTCGGCAGTCGGACTAGCCTACAGCAGCCGAGTGGCACCTCATCATCATTACTAACTTCATCCATATCCTCCCTGACATCATCATCCACATTGTCATTACTTTCAACGTCTGCTTCGCTGGTCAGCAAATCGCCTAGCTGCAGCACAACACAAGGCAGCGGCAGCAGCAGCAACAACAATAAAGTGGGTATTACCACAAGCACTGTCATCCTTAACTCCACCAACAACGGTCGCACAATGTTGGTTACCTCTAACCAGCTTCCCTTCTCCTCAACTTCAAAACTTCCCCAGCATGTGTCCGACAGCAGCACAAGTGACAGCAGCCTAATTTCAGGGGCAGTAACCCGGTTACCCCTTCTCCCATCTACATCAGGTCCAACCATCTCATTGATTCACAAGTCTGCATCTGCCCCAATTCTCCCTCATATCAATGCAGCATCTTCAACCTCATTGCTTTCTCCATTGATCACTGCCACCCCGACCACCACATCACTTCTTACCTCTCAGAGGGTCAATGGACCATCCTCAACAGCCACCCATGGTAAGCCTTATGTTCCCAGTATCAGATGTTGTTTAACTCTATTCAGTAAGATGGGGTAGCTCTACACCCCATGACTCCCCACAACAATAAACTAGAATTGATCTCTGTCGGTCAGGTGTGACAGAACTGTCTGGGGTTCCTATGACCCCTAATAGTCAAATTGAGAGTAAAGCAAAGCATAAGCATACTGCGGTTAAACCTTGAGGCCAGTACCGTTTGGTAACAGTTGTCTGATTTTGTTGGGGCATTTTCCCATCCGTTCCTAATTAAAGTAAAGCCAATTTCACAGCTTTGTTTAGTTGTCTAATAGAATACTTATACCCAAACAAATCAAGTTTGATTATTTTTATAATCTATAGAAGTAGGTTTCACAAGCTTAAAAATTAAGCTTTTTAGTTAAGTTTGCATACTTCGTCTCAAAAGTAACTGGGTAGTGAATTTATATTTTGTCATTCAAAATTGAACCAGATACCAACTCCTACATGAAAAGCATCACCATAAAACCCAATCTATTTATTTTACAGGGATGTAAAATATTTTCTATTAACGAACCGATTACTGGCACACTAAAAGGCACAACTTTGATTTAGACCTATCAAGATAGGACTTTAATTAAATGAAAAGCAAATTTCCCACATAGAAAAGATTGCTATTGTGTTTTTAGAAAAATTTCACAAAGCAAAAAATTCAAAACCATTAACCCCTTCTAACTGGTTTTTTCCCTGGTTTTGTTGATCGCCAAGACGTGGCGGTTTCTGGCTAGAGTCAGACTACTCGTATATTTTTTACACCACTGAACTCCAATTGTAAAGTCAGATTTTAAATAACTCTGCATCAAATGCTCCTCTTATGCAGTGCAAAACACAACGTACATTCATCATTGTACAACTAAGCGTCATGGGGAACAGCAAAATCCACTGATTTGAGGACATACAACATAGTTGTGTCATCATCTTGTCATAACAAATAGGACCTTCAACGTATGTTATAGGCCACGAAGGGGTTAATGGGTTAATGTTAAGAATATGCCTGAATATTCACACAAGTTTTCAAAAAAGAATTTTACACAAAATTGCTCTAAAACCAGAAGTGCCACTTTTCCGGCAATTCCGGCAATGGTATGGACTCCGTCATTATTCCGTCAAGGTTCAGGTAAACTTTGGTTGTCGGCCGGAAATTAGCGAAAATGATATTGACAGAAGAGAAAATGGAAAGAAAAAACTGACAAAGAATTAATCTTTATCTAGTAGTGGGAGTTAAGTCCCCTCTGTAACTGATGGAAAATGAGCCACTGAGCATGTGCAAACAATAATATCCGAATTGCCTTACAGACTGTCTACATTGCTTAGATTGCTAATGCTAGTCATTTGATGACTTAAGGCTCAGTGAATGACGGAATTATACATCCACATCAATGTTTATGATGTTTTAAATAGAAAACTTTCACAATCAACGGACTTTTTATCTACACATTTGATAGAATTTTTAGTTCTAGATATAATTAGGCCCCGTAGTCACAACACTGTAGTAAATTTAGACGTCCGTCTAAATCGTTTTAGTCGTGACGTTACACTAGTTATCAATTCACAACAAACGACTTGCGCTAGACGGTGCGTAAAGCAGTGACTAACTTACACGGCTGTGATAGGTCGTGTAACTTGTGACTTAGCTATGTAAACAAGCAACGGTGACTGATGCGGCTCGATCATTGAAGTCCATGGGCTTGATTACAAGCGTTGGGCTGTTAGTTTCATGGTTAAAAAAAACCCTTAACCACTTCGACGGCCTTAATGATAGGAATCTTGAGGGAAAACAGTTGATAAATAAACAACAGTCAGAATAATCAGGGATGTCCTGAAAAGAAACCCAACAGCTACGATAAAAGTGTAGGCAAAGTTGATGGGCTATGAAGATAGCCTTTTAGTTCAATTTTCCCATTCCTCTCGGCATTCAACTTAAAAAAAAACACACATGTTTGCCGCCCGGCGAATTAAGAAGGCTCTTTCGCATGTCTATGTTAAATCAGGCTCTTTCTAGCCGGGGTGTGAATTTTACGTGCCAACATGAGGCTGGCAGTCAGGCGTCACGGTCTACAGCACACGCGCCAAGCCGATGAACCATGGAAACGAAAGGGAAAAGTAACAGGAACTGATTTTGCGCATGTGCGATGGCTCATGCTCCCATTAACGAGGGTAAAACAAACTATAAGTCTGAAGTAGCTAGAAGGGGGCCTGCGTGACTGTTGTGCATGCGGCGTAAAGTCTGACTTTAAACTTCGTGTAGCTACTTCACAACTAAGCTTATGTCAGACGTACGCTACTACAGTGTCGGGACTTTGGCCCCTAGATTATTAGATTTAGATCTATCTTTTCATACCAATCCTTCAAAAATGGATTTAATGTTTATTGAACGAAATGGTCGCCAGGTTGTTAAAAAGAACTTGACAAGAGTGTTCTAAGGCGAAAACTGAAGAAATTGACTACAATAGTGAATTTCCTTTGGATTACATTTGCATGCTATCAGGGGCAGGTGTGGCATGTTACATTTCATGAGGGAAAAAAAAGCTGCGTACGGCAGTACTGGAAAGGGAAGCATTTCCACACAGTGGTGCAACCCTAGCTAAGCTTAAACTTCATGGTAATCAATTCTTTTTTTTTCTCGAAATAAAGTGTCCTATGCAGTAAAATGCATTATTTTTAATCATAATAAACAAGACTGACAAAATGAAGAATAATGGGCCTCATAGGAGTAGATCTAATTTGTAACTCAAATAGTGACGCCCCAGTGAGGAATTATTATCATGTGACTTGATTGGTTTAGTATTCTAATGATAGAACTTACAAGGTTATGTTATATCCACATTAGATCCTTTTACTATGGAAACATTTAATTCTAATAGTTCTAGCAGAAAGCAGTGGATTTATTGATGTCAAAACTAAAGTATTGTAGATACTCTCAAGACTTGCATCATCAGTACTAAGTTCCCACTTTTTGAAATTCAGTCAGAAACACCTGTGACTCAAAAAGTGTGACTTATTTTCATGTGAGAATCACTTGCGACATAATGGGTTTTGTGCTCTCAATATTGTGTTCTGTACAAATTATTTGTGTTCAAGACGTTGCTTTCAGCCCATTACAATTTCAAGCAAGTTTATTTGACATAATTTTAGTTCTGTAACGTTTTATTTAACCTCAAATCCTGGCATGACATCACTTGCGACACGTCACACGACCTTTAGTCACAGGCATGCATTTACCCTAGTCACAGGCGCATATATACATTTACCCTAAACAGCTATGGTAGAGCGACTTTTTAATGTAATACTTTTTTGCATTCTCTAGAAATATTATATTAAAAAATTTTAATGTTTCAAAAATGACGTATTTGCAAGAAAGATATTTCAAGAGAATAATTTGACTTGGATAGCCTTTATTTCAGTCCTAATTTTCAAAAAATTTTACGGGGGAGCATGCCCCCAAACCCCCATAGTAGAGCCCCCGCCTTCGGCGGTTGCGTCAGTACTTTTGGCCATTATGGGTGATAGCCATTGCTGGTCCTGATTATCAATAGGCCAGAGGTGCCTCTTTTCTGATTGCTGGAAATCCGGCATGACATGGCCTCTAACTTCCATCAAGGTTCAGGTTAACCTCAGTTGACTGACCAAAATCAGCAAAAATATTATTGCCACAAGAGAAAAATAGAAAGGAAAAATACACAAAGTATTCATCTGCATCCAGCAGTGGGGGTTGTTCACCCCTTTAACTGACTCAAATGAGCCGTCGAGCATGTGCAAACAAAACAATGATATATGGAAACACTGTTTCATTGCTTTACAGACTGTCTATATTTCAAATGCTTGTCTTTTGTTTGTAACTTAAATAGTTAAAACTCTGACAAAGGGAATTAATACATATACATCAATGTTTTTATTGATAATATTTTTTTATACAGAAAACATTTTGTGATCAAAGGACTTTCTACTCGATAAAATTTTTAAGCTCTAGAGCTAGATCTCGTTAAAATCTAGATTCTGTCGCTCCAATCTTTTCTGTAGTGAGCTCAACTGAGATGACGTGCCGTGTGCAATATAGATTATCAGATTTAGATCTATCTTCTAATACTAATCCTTCAAAAACGGATTTAATATTTGTTGAACGAAATGTTCGTCAAGTAATTAATTAAAGAACTTGACAAGAGTGTTAGGCTAAAACTGAAGAAAAGGACTATAGTGGTGGATTTCCTTTGGATTATATTTGGATGCTATCAGGGACAGGAGTGGCACGGTTCATTTAATTAAAGAAAAGACCCTATGGCAGTACTGGAAAGAGTAAAAGTTTCACACATGGGTTCCACCCCAACTAAGCCATAATCTCGGGATATGATTATCAATTTTATCTGAATTTTAGAAATAAAGGGTCCTAAACTCCTATGCAGTGGGTTGAATTATTTTTAACCATAACAAACAATGTGACGAAATGAAGAGTGATAAGCCTCATAGGAGTATATATCTAATTTCTCAAATTAATAGTGAAACCCTAGTGTGCAAATCATGCCTTGAGACGCAGATGTATGTTCCATGTTTATGCAAATAACTTGACAAATAAATTGCAAAGCTCAGTGGGCTGCAAAGAGCTGACAAGAAATAGAGAAGCTCAGTTCAGATAATTAAATTCTCTAGTTCTAATGCGAACCCTGAAAACCACATTTCTCAAAATAGCCACGGGAAAGGTGCATAAAAAGTTACTATTTAAATAGAACTGAGCAGAGTAGGATGAGGTCCATTAAACTGGGTAGTGCCCCTTTTTGTTCCGTATCCTTGCACTTATCAACAGCTTGATTGCGGGCTTTCTTTTTTCTTAATTAAAATGGGAATAAATAAGAATCAGCTGCAATCCCAAATGCATAAAAAGGCTCAAATCAGCAAAAATCTGAAAGATTTATGCCCCTGATGTACCTAATTCTAGGATTTTTTCTCTCCAGTCAAATCCAGCGGGCTTTCAACGTCTCCAGCTGCAAGTGTGCTACAGCTCAATTTCCCAGCATGCAATTCCACTTCCCTGCTTACTCCAATAGCACAGTCTTTATCTTCACAATCGTCATCGTCGTCACTGTTGAATGCCTCTAGTCCAGCAGTGGTCATGTCTATGCCGTCGTCATCGTCAACATCTACACCTTCGCAGTTAACAGCAGCAATTACACCTACCTCGTTGTTGTCATCGTCACCTTCCCAGTTGCAGCAGCGCACTAACTTGGCCACCCCAAAACATTTGCCTGCTGGCTCAACTGGTGCTCTCTATAAGCTTCCTGCCTCAGCAGCTCCGTCGTCTAACTTTGACATCCTCAGGTAACAGCAAACACAATTTATTATTGCATATTACGTTTATTTGCCTGCATAGATGCAGTGTTGCGTTATTGCTTGAAAGGTTTCCTTGAGCAGAAACTTTAAAAAAAATTTTTTAGAAGAAATTAATTTAGGTAGAGAGTCTTAACCTTCAATTTCCTGTGCCCGTTGCTATTCCCCAATCAGCAAAACATATTTCATGGTACACAGCTTCAAGTCTAGTACAAAATATGGTTCCCCAGTTGGCAGAAAAATGTCTAGATGAAAAATTATGAAGAAAGAATTCAGAACTTGTAGTAGAGGAAGCTGAAGAAGGCATTGGTGGCTCAAATGATATGATGATACAGATAAATGAGAGAGCAATAATGGCAGTCCTTGGGTAGAGATGTAAAGGTAACATTCGATTGACTTTTTAATAAGCTGGTAAACTCAAGAACCGGCAATTTTAATAATTAATTTACTGTACATTTAGCATTTTCAAAAAAAAAAAATTCCACTTAAATAAACAACTGAAAGAGGTTTGTAGTCAAACATTAGAATTTTAATTTTAAATTCCAAAACCAAGATAATTCAGATTTCATCAGCGGTATTGAATCAACAAACCTTTTTTTTTCCCTTTTGTTTTCCAGGCCTAATCATGAAGAGATACTTTTCAACAAGGACAAAGGAATCCCCATGGATGTCACATGACAGAGAGGTCAGGCGCCACCACGGCGCTGAAGTTAAGAACTTTGTCCTGTTGAGCCCATTTCTGTTGTATCCAGACGGCAGTTTAATGTCTGTTGTCACAGCAGCTTTAGTCAGGCCACCCAGACCCAGCCTGGCTTTGTCTTCTGGCCGTGCCAGGGTTCCATTTCCTGGTCTTGGGGGTCTAGTTGGGTTTCTAGATCTATACCTGAGAGAAAATCTCTAGCTATAAAAACCTTGAAGCATTACCTATAAGTTAGTTGCTATGGGAAAGCTGACAAACCAGAATCTATTTTACAGTAAATGTTGGAAAAGTAATTTTTTACTTCGGCATTGAGGTAATAGATGAGCTGTCTCTAGATTTTGCTCATAGGGAGGTTTTAATGGTGATGTGGTGGAGGAAAGGTAAATGTTGTCCAAAATTACTTTTTTTGTCTATGTATGCAGATTTTAAAAATGAAAATCAAAGTGAAAATTAATTCTTGTAATGGTTTGTGAAATGAGATTTTATAATTGTGACTTTGTAATGATAAAACATAATTAGAATTTAAAGCAATTAAAAACAACAAAGTTTTTTGTTTCAGACATTGTCATAAATTGGAAGCACATGTAGTAAGTTTAAAAAAAAAAAAAAGAGTTAAAGAGCAATGGAATTATGCTTGCAAGGGGAAATAAAGCCAGAAAATGTTGCAGATTGAAAATGGTATGGACAAGCAGGATTGTGTGTTCCTTGTTTGAAATCTTAAATTGAAATGCCTTGGTAAATGAGATAAGGTCAAGCATTGTCATGTATGCACCTTGGAAACCTTTCCTTTCAGATTTTCTATAAAATTCTGCTCTAGGAACAGGCAATATTGTTGATATTAAAAATTTGCACACATTCTACTGTGAGATAAGGAAAGTCATCCAGAGACCTTCTCCCTGTAGTACAGTCAAAGTTTAAATCAAAGTGCTTAGTGCAAAGGAACTATCAGTTGGCATCTTGAAATAGATTTGAGTTATCCAAAAATTCAAGTCATCAAATTTTGAGTTAAATTGACTTTACTATATGAGTAGTTTTTTTTTCTTCATCTATGTTCACACAGAGGTATAAAAATAAAAGTAAAATCATGAACATATTAATTGTGCCTAGCATGATATGGGGGAACATAAGAAACTTTAGAAAGGGACTCAAATGTTATGGGTTATTTTTTGCTCGTTCAAATAAGCCATAGCTTGTATTAAACTGGGTTTAAATTGCCTGTTCTAACAATGCGCAGGTGCCTGGATGGTTTGTTTAAGCATAAATTTTGAAAAGCAACATTGAAGCTGTTAATATTTTAATTAAAATCAAGACTAAATTTTTAAAGTAATTCTTTTTTTGCAATGTTTAGAGGAGTGGACATAAATTCTAGGGAGGCCTACTCTTGTCCAATACAGAGGCAAAAGCATAACTTTAACATATCGTATAGCCTGAGACTTGTTTTGAGTTGGGAGACAATTATTTACCTTGTAATCACCGTTACTGATTAGATTAAGAAATTAAAATAAAGAGGAAGCATTGAAACAAAATTTTTTACTTTCTTAAAGCAAAACAAAATGCACATATTCATAATAGTGAGGTTTCTTTAACCATGTGTTGCTTGCCGTGACAATTACCTCAGAATGTAGCTTTTGGGATGGGCAGGGAACATTGACTAAGGTCATACATAATGGCTAGTGTAGCTGTTAAAATCTAATGCTATAGCATTTCACTTTCTGACTTGTGCCTGAACCATATCTAGCAGCCTCACTCCTAGATTAACCTGTTTTGTGAACAAGTCAATTTCCGTCTCAATCTAAACAGTGTTGGGTGACTGGTTGTCTGAAAGACACATTCTTTATGTGTATGTCCATCTTATGACTCCATGTGTTGGATTTTTATTTTAAAGACTAATGTGGGAAGGAAGTTAATGTTTTATATTCTTTTTCCTTGTGACATGATTCATGTATTTCTCTGTATGGTTTGCACGCTATAATGTTATTTGAAGAGTTCTAGTGATTGCTCTGCTGGATCTCCTGTGAAGATAATGTGCACTTGTCTATATAATGTTGTGAGAAAAAAAAGAAAAGTCAGAAGTGATGTGCAAGGTTGTGTCTCTATGTCTGGGTGCACATTCAAGACAAGAAATTATTTTTACAGTTACCGACTAGAAATTTAAATGTCAGATGGGTCATGAGAGCATTGTAGTTCAGAACCTGCATTCATTATTTGCTCTCTTTCATTAAGAAAAAAGTCTTTAGGTGCCTGCTACAATACAGTAGAACAAGTCTACTGCAGAATTTTTTGTTCTAGAAGAAAAATGTCGCTGAAGTCAAGTTCCAGCAATAGGAGTGCCAAAGGGAATTAATAAAAAAACATTATCTTAAAAGGCTAAAACCTACTAGGAAGGCATGAGTTGGAGCCAAGCCCAAATTGGGCTTACTATGGTCTTATGAAGTTATGTAGGCTTTGACTGCTTTATACTTTCTGTAATGTCTCAAAGCTTGTTCACTTTCTCAGCTGCATCCATGTTTGGGCCTGTCCCGTTCAATCCATAATATTAATAGAGGTTATAGAGTTTATATGGAAAAAAATTCCCTTAAAGTCTTGCAGTGAGGGTGGTCCTGCCGTAGTTGACCACTACTGTACTTAGAATTCATGGAAACAAAGTTTAGCTTCGGCCCAAACATTTTTACTGTACAACTTTATAGATCAAGGAGCTATAATAGAAAACTGAAGACTCTATTAGTCTTGGGAATTTCTTATTATGCATGATTTATCTATGCTCAAAGCCCTCATTGCTTTTGAACTTGCAGGGGCCTTCATCATCTGAGATAAGATACCTTTTTAAAAATAGATGTCATAGACTTGTCCTAAAAAAATGGCTGTTTTGAATATTTGGAACACCTTATTTTGTCATTGGTGCTATTATCCACTGAAAGCTAAACTGAATTAAAGTACTTTTTTCTATAAAAAAAAATATATATCGTGGAAGTAAAGGAAGGGTAACACTAGTTAGCCACCACTGTTACCATAAAAAGATTTTTTTAACATTCCAAGTTTGTTCCTTGTTTTTATGATTAGATTACATGTTGGGCTTAGCACAAAAAAAAATATACATTTGCTTCTGTAGTATAACTAAGCCCGTAGACAATTATTTGGGAAAGGGCTTACAGTGTAGAGAGTCTTTTTCACCAATATTCTTTTTTTTGTGTTAGAGAGAAGTAACGTGGAGGAAACCTTACGCATGGGAAGGGACCAAACATAAGGCCAAGGACTTCTTGTCTATCTCTCTCTTTCTCTTGTACAAACAAGCTAGTCGTGAACCCTGGTGGTCTATATGCATTAATAAGTAGTAGTTTACTTTCAGTTGTGTAGATTGACTGGCACTGTATTACTGTAAAAAAAATTTTTTTTGTGCTAATTTCATTTATGAATGGTAAGTTTGAATGAATGCACCTAAAAGTGTTTTGTGAAGTATGGTGGTGTTGACTTTGTTTGATGCATGAAACGCTGTACGTAGCGATGAATTTGTATATATATTGACAAGTTACTGTGATAAAAAACGGGGAAAAAACACAAAAACATAAAAACAAATTGGGTGTGTTGTGCACCCTTTCTCAAATTAAAATTTGTAACAAAAAAAACCAACCCCTTTACTTTTTGTCTTTGTTTGTAGAATATATTCTGTGGTTGGTGTCACATTATTATGTTATAGGCTAACTTATTAAGGTTAATCATCATCAATGAGAGCACTTAAATAAAAGTCGGAAATGCATGAAGACAAAAAAAAAACCATTGAAATGTCTTGCATTCTGTCCAAATGAGTGGTTAGTCAAATGGCTTAGTTTTAATATACAGGCTTTTAAAGATAAGTAGGTGATCAGTTGTCAAAATTTTTTTATTTTAGATATTGATGCTAAAACCATTTCTGAATTGTTTTCACACCTAATTCATGTTGAAATTTCACGTTTTATGTGTTTAATTTTAATTGGTTTGGTTGCTAAAGCTTAAAAACCTTTGGTCTAGTCTTCTAAACTTCTGAAATTTCACAAGTCTTTACCTTGCCGACTTTAAACAGCTATAATCTCACACAGAAACACGATAAAGCTTTTCTGTTTCTTCTATTGGAAAGTAGAGAAAACAAATTTTTCTGTAATACCAATATCTGACTACCTCTCAATTTTGACTTAAGACTCGCTCATTTTGACTGGTTGCAAGACAAA
>BMAT01013075.1:13139-25518 GCA_019649035.1 Elysia marginata | reverse complement strand
CATGCCGTCAACACTTGATATTGACAGTCATTTACAGATTTTTTTCCGGATTAGGCGGGTAAAATTTCCCGATTTCACGATTCCGTTCCCTGGGATTTTTCCCTATTTCACAGAAATTCCCGATTTTGCGGGTCCGACTGTATTGCAATATGTTGCAACCACCCCCCCTTCCCATGAAAATGGATAAAGTCAACCTCGCTTAAAGTCAACACTTTTTTTCGGTCCCGAGGTGTTGACTTTATCCGGATTCCACTGTATATACCTCTCAAATCTACTCTATGCTGTGGGTTGAAGAAAATAACAAACCAACAAAAAAACCTGAAAATATATCTTAAAATTTAAAAAAGGTTAAGTTAACAATGCCCTGTCATGTATTATTATGCCCCAAGGTGCCAATCTCACTTATGATGTACATCTTAATATAAAGGCTAACCAGCAAAGGCTTGGTTATAAAAGAAATGAAACATTTTCTGTCAAGTCTACTCAGTAATAGTAACATTCTCATATAAGCTCAAAATGCTGCCCTCAAATGCTTTTCTTCACAAGACAATTGTACCCCACATTCTCTAATATAATTATACAGGTTGTCAAGGTAAATAATAACCTCTCTAACAAAAAGGTGCTTCTGTAATCACAGTCAGTGAGTCAGTGTTAAATTTTTTTATAGTTTATGACACAATAGAATGAAAACCACGTTAAGGAAAACACAGTTAACTCAGCTAAATTCAAACTTATTTATGACGATTTTCAATCAACTTAATTTTTAAAAGTTTTTTCTTTTATGTGTCCCATGAGGACTTATGTGACGTGATTTTACCTAAATTGACGTCCTCTCGAGATATATTTATGTGTAATTGATGACTGTTTTCATCAAATCTTCTCATACTTGTGTAATAAATTCAAATCTAATGGATATTTCTGAAGCAAACTAAATACACACAACTAGCCTCTACTTCTCCCTCTGTAACAATATCTGCGACACTCTTGCCAGAGCTTCCCGCGCAGAGCAGGAAGAGAACTTGGACAGCGTCTTGACTGCCTCCTCACTGTGGCGGGTGGCAAGCATCATCGTCTGTTTAACACCATCCGTCTGTGAAAAGGTCAGAAGACAAGCAGAGATGATTTTCAATGGAAAGAAAAAAAAAAGATTATTCAGAATTCGATCTTTAAACCGATTCATGTGGGTTTTTTTTTTACTCTTTGGCTTTGATGAACTTCAACTCTTAATTACACAGTTGATTGAAATTTCAACAAACTTAAGTCAATATTAACAGTAACCACTTGGGCATTGGTTTTCTTTTTGGCCCATGCAGTTTCTAAGAGTTTGAGACAAATGCTATCAAAGAGAAGCAGCTCAGGCCTATGATTAATATCATTGAGCTGATGCAAGTTCTACATGCTGACCTCACTTAGCGGGTGTGAACAGCTTAGGGGACTTAAGGGTATAACAAACAGCTGAGATGTTCTCCCTGGCCCCCACAGTAGAAGTGTCAACAATGACTGGAGCGACTCACTTGATATGTTCTGATTACTTGAAATCTCTCAGCAAAGAAACCCAAATGCATTATGAGAGTAGAAGTAGTAGCAGGATTGGTAATAATGACAGCAACAGCAATAGCAGCAGCATTATTAATACGAACATTAAGACTAGAGCAATAGCTGCAGCAATATTTGTCCCTATTGCAGCCAAAAAATGTCAGTTACAGTAAAGATTATTGTTCCTGTGGAAGAAGATGCTGTAAAGCAGCAGCATTGATTGATTTCAAAAGCAGTAGCGTTATAAGCATGCTTAATTTACAAAAGTTGTAGCAGGAACAGTGTTTAATATATGCAGCTTTATCATATTTTTGTTAAATGTTGTGTAGTAATCCTATTGAAAGTAGGCCTAATTGAAATGTTTTACATGATAATACGTCTTGAAATTTTGACAAGGTTTAAACGAAACACAGATTTTGTTTGTTTTGTTCTGGAGTTTGAGTAGTCGAGATCAAGATTTAAGTCTCTAATTGTCATTGCGACAAAATACCTTTTATTAAAACAAAAATAAAAGGATGAAACCTTTATATTGACAAACCACATGTTTTAATTTGTAAATTTATGAAAAAGCTGAATTTGAACAAAAAGAGGTATTTTTTCATAGACTTAACTTAAACTTTTAAAGCTACTTGAGCGATTTTTTACGAACAGGTGAAGTAACACACACTTGTGGTGTGTAGCACCTATTGGACCAGCCAACGATTCAAGAATAGGCATTGTGTTTGTTTTTGTTTGTGACAATGCTTCGGCAGTCTACTGGCTATATAGGCCTTAGAGCCTGGCGGAGGAAGCTGAGGAAACTGACTCCTCTGCAATGGCTGCCCGGAGTGACAAAAAACCTCTTGAAACTTGGGCAACGTATTAGTGTAACAAAGCGTAAACCTCCATGAAAATCATAGCAAAGAACCAATGGAAAATTAGACTGAATTTGGGATACCTCTGCCCATGGCATGTTGGGCATGTGCTTTTTATGTATTTATCTCTCTACATTAACAAACTAAACAAAGGCCTGAATACATAAAAACATTTTTTATAAAGCTAAATCTAACCCTAAACTGGATTAAGGTAACCCTGATTGATTTATATCCCAACAAAAAAGATTTTTGAAGATTGTTCTAAAACTAAGTATCTATTTTTCAAGATCCTTTCACTGTGTCAAATTTATTTTAGCTAGTGTAAAGCAGGATACATCACTTTACTTTTCCCCCCCACTGAAATGTTAAAAAAGCCTTATGTGTTAAACAAAACCTAACACTTCCCATGGAAACACAGCACACTTGCCCAGTAAGTTGAATAAAAGAGTGGTTCACGCAAAGTGGGGACAAGACATGTTTACCTTCTCAACCATGGCTCGGGCATACTCAACATCGCCTTCCTCAGAAAATCTGCGCATGATCATGGGCTGCAACTCTTTATGCTAAACACATAAGGGGAAATAAAGCAGATCCAACATTTTCAATGAGTTACATGTAGCTGGAAAGGAAAACTTTCACATAGGTCCAACACAAAAATTGAGATTGTAAAAAGATTCCTGTGCATTCTTACTTAATGGCTTTATCTTTTACAGATCAAAAGTTTTTGGGTTGTTTTGTTGAGGAAGTACTGTTTAGAGAAAACGGCTTTAAAATGGCACTGGTTCAAAACAAGCCTTGGTGACATCAAAAAGATTTTTCCTGATTTTCCTCATATGAGAAGGACTGTAAAATAAACAAGACAACAGAGTCAAATAGCCTACCTCCATTGCAGCAAAGAGCACTGGAGCATTAGCCAGACCCAGCTTGAGATCTGCGTCTGTGGGTTTACCCATTGCCTGTTGACTTGCCACAAAGTCTAACACATCATCAACAAGCTATGGAAAAAATAGAGAAAAAGAAAACTTTACCTTTGACAAATTCAATTTATATTTAAGAATCATAAGTAAATTACAGTCTAGTCTGGTTAATTCCAAGTCCTTGAGATAAGAAATCAACTTTGAGTTGGATCTATCCAAAAATCAAGTTAAAAGAATATATGAAGAAAGAGGGAAAAGATGGTGGCCCCTACCAGGCTGAGTAAAAGATAGCCCTGAAAAAGACTTACGATGGCTGCTTTCTAAGAGCTACTGTTAATCCAGATTGTCTTGAAGAAGATTTTGGTGGCCTTCTGCTTCAGTTTTTTTTAAGGACAAAGGCTTCAAATTTATGCTAGTGATGGATGCAATAATCACTCACTATCTAGAAATAACACCTCTGTTATATTTCTTGCTAAAACAAGTACTCTCTTCAGGGTTATGAACCTGACCTATCTCACACAAGCAGAACGTTAGAGTTAGACAAGGTAATGACAAGCAGGCTTAGACCTAGCTAACAGTTATCAGCTCATGCTGCAAGCAGAGCTGCCAACCCAGAACTAGAGGAAAGTGTACAAGGTAAAGGTAAAGGTAGTCCCATACTCGATATGAGCGTAGGGGAACAAGGAGCAGGGCACACGACATAGTGAGGTAGTTTGCCATTGCTTTCCTGGAGAAGTGAAGAAGTGGCACAAAATAGTGCCGTACATAAAAACTCGTAGGAAAATTCAATTTCGATGCATGGCTGAAGAGTGTTTATGAAGCCCGTTTTGTACATCGCGTAAATGTTCGCTAAATCGTGTCGCCAGATTGCGGCCAGTTTCACAAGTATATACCATGTCACATCTCTTACAGACAATAGCATATATTAGGTTGCGACTAGTGCAGGTAAATGAGTCAGCAATCACGAAACAACAAGAGGCGCGTTGATTTCACTAGATTGTGACACATAAGTACAAGTTTTACACCTAGGTCTCCTGCAAGGTCGGGTTCCTGAGTCATGAGATGCAGAGATCCGACTGAGAACCAGCATGTTGCGAATGTTTTTCGCTGTTCTGTACACAACAAGAGGAGGCTCATCAAAAACCTCACGAGCATCGGGGTCAGCTTGTTTTTGTTTGTATTATTGAACTCACTGACAATGTAAGAACTAGTTAAATAATTGTGTTAAACTGTGCAGTGTCCGGTTCTTTGGTTTAAAAAATTTGCTATCAAACAGTTTATGCTTATTATATCACGATCAGTATTGCATAGTGCACTGCACACTATGGTGTAACCAGTCAATGGCCTGGTTTGACTGGTCATTGTTAGTGCATACTGCTTCATCCATAATCAGCTGGTGATTCCTCAGACAAAATTCATATCTGGTCCCTGAAAAACTTACAGGTAGGTCTATTTGATAGGATGTATCTGCATCGAGTAAAAAAAAAAACCCAACAGGCTGCTAAAAATCAATGTGTTGAAAATTAACACCGACAGTAAAGTTAAACAAATTTGGGTATCTTTTTGGAAAGGATTTCCATACAAGGGTGTCATCCTAGCTAAGCCTAAACTTTATGGTAACAAATTCTATCTCACTCATTTCCAGAATAAAGGAGCCTGTAAAGTGTGATGCATCATTTTTAATTCTAACAAACATTACTGATAAAACAAAGGGTGATGAGGAATAGTTTAATTTCTAAAACTTTAATGACAAATAGTGGCACCCCAATGTGGAAACCCTACCCTGCAATTCACAAATTCTAATATTATACCAGTACTGTAATGATCAATTAATTTTATCGCCATTTGAGACATTTATGTGGGTTTATGTTCAAACTACCCAAAATTGCATGCATTTTACAAGTCCTAACTTTCCCTTTAAATTTCCGACTGTAGACTCTTGGATCTAGTCCTACTGTTACTGCTACTAATCTAGATCTAGAATCTAGTCCTGAATGGATTTTAGCAAAGGTAAGAGGTTTGACTGTGCAGTACTAGACCCATTAATTACGGTAGGAGAAATTTATAAAATCAGGCTCATAACAAAAGCACCTTTTTGATTATCGAATATATCCTAATTATCAGCTAATGACATCAACACTTTCTTATCTTAGTTTTTCAACTGACAAGTGACATTAGATTTAGATCTACATGTAGATTTTGAGTCCTACCCACAGAGTAAACTTGACACAGATTTAATGATCTATATCTAGATCTTGCGCGATGACTACACTTAGATATACATTAAACTAACTAGACTAGCGATCTTTAGTAATAAGACTGGGGAAGCGCTTGTAACTTGAATGTGTCTAGCAAGAACTAAAATTCAGGTTGTCGGGAATAGATACAATGCACAGTTTGCTATAAAGCAAAATTCCAGTTATTCGCTAAAATACATTGTATCTAAAATTAGTAAAGAGGGCAATATCTGGAACAGAATCTTGACATTACTAGAACTAACGATTGAAAAATAAAGCCCAAAACGAAACAAAATCAACATACAGTATCTTTTTGTGAATGTGCAGAAATGCAAGTTTCCTATGAGGAAAACTTGGCATGGAAGTTAAAAGCACTTGACGTACATAGTGAGTTTCATAGCGGGTTTGAAAGACAGGAAATTTGTATTTTTCATACAGCAACCGTACTGGCGGATTTGGGCAAAAAAGCGTACGGGTTGGCAGCTCTGTTCACGAGCACAGGCATACATCGGCAGGACACCAGTGTTCCCCTCTTCTCATAACTTGATTAACAAAGCACCATACAATAAGATTAAGAATTGAGACAAGGTGATGAAAGGCTTGCTAAGCTAGTTCTACTCCTACATCACTAAAAAAAGAAAGGTTAACATGAAGTGGTGACACAATCCCCCCCTCAGTTTATGATGCCATTACTGATCCAGTGCCCTACTTCTGTCTTGTGTTTACCCACCCTCTTTGTCTTCAAACACCTATGCCATCTCCAGGTAGATAAGCCTACATGAAAAACACACAGCTTGCCACATTGCATTGTTTTTCTCAGGTCTGCAAAAGTTTTTTCTTTCACTTTTACTTCAGTGCAAGTAGGGTATCAAATAACTGACAATTTGACTTCAAATTAATCTGATTGTCCATTTTTTACTTTGAGCAATCAGATGATTTTTAATATGAGCCAAAGAAGGAAATATTTATGAAATTATCTCACTTTGAAATAAACGAAAATTGAAACTATGCAGATTCAAGTTATCTGGACTCGTCTGTTATTTGCACTACTACTTGAAGGCAATACGTTACATTGTCAGTTTGCTGTAAATAATTCTTTTTAATATTATTATTCGCTAATCAATAGCAAACCAATGTAATATGAAAATGACAAAGTCCCCTTATTGGAATGTTTGAAGAACTTGGCAAATTCAAATTTTTGGTATTCATTTGAATGATTGCTTTCAACTTTAGATAAAAATACTCAAGTAGAAATCACAACACTCCAAGTACATCAACAAAGTATATAGGGATCCAAAAAGGATGCTTGTAAATCTGCAAGATCTAAATAAAAGGTACTAAAGGGATTAATATAGTGTATAAAACTTTGTACCTCTGTCACAGCATGCTGGGTTACTGACAACACAACATCTTGGCACAACTACCTGAAAAGACATTCCAAGATTGCGTCCGTACTCATAAGCTGCTTCAACCAAGGTCTCTTCTACATCAGACATGACAGCAACCTGCAAGGGAAACAAAGACGTACTTGTACGTGAAATTACCATCCTTGAATTGTCAACATTTGAAAAAAAAAACCTCTTTTTTCAGATTAACACATATTTGTTAATTGATATGATTCTTTCTTATTTTTTAGATTAACGTAAAAAAAAAAAAAAATAAAAATTACCTATATTAGTTATAAAATCAAAAACTTGAACTTGAAGCTTTACATTGATCATATCTAAGGCATGACATTGTTGCTTATGGAAGTTTCACATTTTAAATGAAGAAGCCTTATTCTCTCAACACTTGTTATGGATATCTAGTCATTGCTAAGTAATTTGTTTTATCCAGCAATATTAACGAGACAAAAGGAAAAAAACAACTGAAAAGCTTCAGAATATGTCCATGGTTATGTTTAGCAAATATGAACTTCTTCCTTATCTCACTGAACAAAGATTTGGCAAACTGGCAATTGACATAAACTGAATAAATTTTGAGAAGGAATATAGAGAAAATTTGATTAAAATATGCGGTGAAGGAATGCTAAGAAAATTTAAACAATAAATATTCAATTCAGCTTTTTTAACATATAAGTAGTCAGTAATTCAATTCAGATATCTAACAACATCAACAGTATCTAGTTCCACCAGTTAACTAAATCCATATACATTACATACAAAGAATTCTACTTACAGCTTTGCATGTGTTGGCTATGAGACTTGCTGTTTTTTTGTAGGTTTTTTTCAGATAGTGTTGAAATCTTTCATTTTCATCTTCTTTGGATCCTAGCTGCATAAATTCTCCTGAAAAGGAAAATAAATTAGCAATTTTAAGTTTAAGTTTTCATTTTATTAATTTATTTTTCTGTTGTTTTACTTGAAGTTTTGTGTTTATAATTTAGTGCTGAAAAAAACTTTGATTGAAAACTAAAATACCTTGTAACCAGTGCCAATGAGGCAGAAGACTTTTTAAAAAGTAGGTTTATTCCTATTATTCTTGAAATTTGAAATCAAAACAAGTTCTATCTATCTTTCCACAAAATTTTGATACTTTTCAACCTGCAGAAGCTCAGAAAATCATTGCTCAAAACAAAAATGCTGTGTAATGTGAACATTGAGATATCTAACTCATCTGCTCTGGATGCAAGACAAGCACAAGCGATGAGAAAAAGAGCGAAAAATATTTTAGTAGTAACTGGGGGTTAGAATAAAAATAACAATTTCCTTAAACTTTGATAATAAAAAAATATAAAGAATCTTAAACTCACAATACTAGATTCCCGCTAAAGCAGGATGACCTAGATTGCATCCCTCCTCTGTTGGATTCCCAGTTTACCGGGATTTAGTATTCCATTCATAGCACTCGAATAAAACAAAAAAATATTCAACCAATTAACTTATTGTTGAAACCACATTACATCAGAGATTTGAATAATGACGCTGACCATAAGTTGGGACGTTTTTTTCTTCAAGCTCTGTGGTTTTACACCCAGATCTACAAATGAATCAAGACCTGAAGACAGAGATAGTATAGGTCTAAATGGTTGTGTGATGATGGCTTAGATAAAGGATGTTCAGAGACATTCACAGATATTTTAGGCAACAGACTGGGAGTGTAAACATTCTTGAAGATGTAGAGCTCAATGCAGGCCTCCAGTTTTGCTCAGGAACCTAAGTTGGAGGGGTCAGCAGCTTTAAGGGGATCAGGCTTGAAAGGCTTAGTTAAAGTTTTATCTACTTTCTAAAAGATTTTGTTTGAGAGCTGAAGGTAATTTTATCAAAAGCAACTTGCTACCTATTGAAAACATTGTGTGAAATAAGCAGGCAACCTACCGCTGATAATATCTTCTATCACCGTCGACAGTATAGAGATAATCTGGGGGTTGCCTATTTGTGCCAGGAGCATGGTTGCCTTAGACAGGATGTAGTTCCCAGCCAAGATGGACTGAGAACAGAAGAAGGTATGTAAAAATGTGAAGTCACCTGGGATAATTCAGGCCCACTTATAAAGACTTACAATAAATTTTAAATACTAAAGCCAAGCTGAGGTAACTAAATATATCCCTTACATGAGAAGCCTCACAATGTTTCCTGGGACAATCAAAGTGCAGTATCTCCCATATGGTGTTCACTGGAGATACTGCACTTTGAATTGATTATCCCAGGCAACATGCAAGCATGGTTGCAAGTCTTGAAGGCATAGAGATACATTCTTCAGGGCTTGGAATAGCCATGACCTCAAAAACTGCTAGAAAAGAGAATGGAAGCCCTATCTAGGAATATCAGGAGGATTTTTTTATTAGGTAAATGACTAAAATAAGGACCTTTGATGGGATTTTGACTCCTTTTTGTTAAAAAACTTAGACTGAATTCATTCTAGTCACTGAATATTTCCTGCCCTCATTCTTTATTTGACAGACCTTGAAGTGCCAATTAATAAACAAATAGCATTTTTATATTTGGCATATCTTTATTTTCCTCCACATAATTAGAGAAAAAAAAATTAAGTTTGATTTTAAGAAAAATAGCCATGTTGACAAGCTATCAAGGTCAACCTCCTTTTGAAAGTCACTCACTGCCATTACCAAAGCATTGGGTATTGCCAGACTAGATACAGTTCGATTGGCACTTCCCTCTTTTTCATTACTCAGACTGTTGGGATCAGCATTCTTCAGCAGCCATCAGTTAACCTTTCTCTTGAAATTAACTGTTATTTTCCTTTGCTGAATGAAAAAGTAAGAGCGGATTTTGTGACGGCCCCTCAACTAGACCTAGATCGAGTTTGCGTTTCAGCTTGACTAAGACACCCAGATATGGCTAGGCAGGGAAGATGGTTTTGAGTCTATAGATCCTTTTCTAAATGAAGGATTTGATAAAGATGATTTGATATTGGTGTACAGGATACTATAAACAAGTCATAACCTGTCATTTGATAAGCCTAAGCCAGCCTTTTTTCTAGGTCTTGGCTGGAGGTTACATGTAAAATGTAATTGAAAATCGACCAAAGTAACAATTAAATAAAATTACTACTGAATTGTAAACTTCAATTCTACTTTTATAATCACAGAAAATTTCAACACTCTAGACATTGATTTTTGAAAAGGGTGCAAAATGACCGGCATTCATCGCTTGGCCAGATTGAAACCTCCAATAGCGAGTGTGTTAAATAACATTTTTTAATTTTCCAAAGTCCAATTTTGTATTTTTGTGTTTATATTTATTAAAAAAAATGTATGTTGCTTAGTTAAACCATTTCTAAACCAACAGCTTTCAATGTGTGCTTAACCATTAGAGCTGCCAGAATGGTATGACCTCTGCACACAACTGCTTTCAGTTATAAATGATTATTAGGACTTAAAGTTATAACTTAAAATAACTCATAGAGATCTTTCTCTAAACCTTCCATTCTGTCTAAAAATAAACAAAAAAAAAAGAAAGCTGAATAGATTAAAAAACAATTGCAACTTTATATTACTATCTTAGAGATTTTATGTCTTCGAACACAAAAAAGCTAGGGATAAACAAACAAGTTCATGGAATTATAACAGAGCCTAATTATCCCACATCCAAAACCTGATATGGCTTAATCAATTCACTTTATTTTATTTAACTGGTACATAGAAAGAAAGTGGATTAATGTTTGGGACAAAAAATTTATTCCTCATGTTCCTCTGGTTTGCTCAGAAAAATGTAGTTTTTAATTGATTAATCCTTTTTAAATTTCTAAGAAAGAGCATTATCACATCAAAGACATTTAAATGTCAGGGATGCAACTAACTTTCACACAAGGAACAGGAAACTTTGATGACATCAATAACTTTAAAGCAGGGGTGGGTTCTACTTGTGAAAAAAAAATCCTGAGGTCAGGGCGTGCATTACATTACATAGATGCAACGAGTAAAGTCAATACAGCAGTAAGATTAATTTTTTGCTTTTATATAAGAAATTTACAAGCAAAAACTTTTGTTCTCACATGAGTAATATAACTAGACGAGAAGTTTTCCTTAAATCTGGAACTCTCTTCCTTTGTCTGTCAGGTCAGCCGAGACTTTTGCAGTTTTCAAGCGGAGACTAAAAACACATCTCTTTCAAAAGTTTCTTGCTTAGTTTAGTCATTTATGTTTTTTAATATTCTGGACTTTTAAATGCATGTAATGGTGTTATCTGTGTCAATTGTATATGTATGCGTGTATTTATAATATCTATATAATGATTGTGTGATGTGAATGGAGAGAGTCCCTTGGATTTATGTGCGTTCGTGTTTTGTAAAGCCCTTAGAGGTCTAGGCATGAAGCGCTACATAAATGTACTTTATTATTATTATTATTTTCTTATTCAAAATGAAAAAAAAAAAATCCTTTATTCAGGATAAATTCTGAGAATGCCCATCCCTGTTAAAGTGTGGCATCGGCACTAACTTATCATACAAAACTCTTTGTTCGATTTGGTTTTCCGTCACACAAAAATTCAAAACTGTGCAAGCGCAAATGTAAATTTTGTGTGTGTTTTTAAATTCTGAGAGACCCTTTGTTACTTTACTTGCTTTTGAGTTCAGAAAAATGGAGGAAAATATTTGGAAAAAAATCGGAAAACTTGCATCCCTGAAACGAGAGGCTACCTATTAAAAAGGTCAGACTAAATTTGAATTCCCACCCTTTAAAATTTTGCCCTGAAAAAATTACCGTAAGATAAATGAAAGCTTGAGAAGTTAAAAAAAAATTTACGCCTCAAAATTCTGAACTATTTTATATACCCTAGCTACCAGACATATATAGACTATTAAAAGCTAAAACAAAAAAGGCATTTGACTGAGGTGTAATTTGGATGTAATTAAACCCGCAACTAAAAATTAAACAATTAGTCCTTTTCCTTTTACACGTCTCCGCCCAATTCTTTTTTAGCTCATAATGTTGATCTCCAATGTAATAAAGACCATTAAATTAAAAAAAAAAAAAAAGCTTTTTCACTGATAACTACAGATTGCTAATCACTGGGTGAAAAAATTTTATGCAGATAATGGAATTTTTCGCTCTCACCTGCCTCTGGCCATATTTCTTGTTCAGACTCTCAAGCCCGCGTCTCTCATCTGCAGCATCAATGACATCATCATGGACTAGACTGGCTGTGTGAAGCATCTCTGCAACCATGGCAACATTGCGCTGCGACTCAAGAACACTAAAACAACATCATACATGAATGCTGTTAAAACAAACTTCACTTTTATGCAGGGATGCCATACAGTTTGGGGGGAAAAACTCCAAGAAAATGAGCTCAGCATTGCAGCACACACTTTAATAATAGATGAGAGTAATAATCAGACACCACTCCAAAATTTTGAACGATTAAAAAGT
>BMAT01013073.1:114329-131308 GCA_019649035.1 Elysia marginata | reverse complement strand
TCTGGTAGCAAAAAATATGATAAAACGTTTGAGATGTTATTTATGAAACCTTCGCTGATTCTGAAGTAGAAGAACAGGTTAAAAGAGTAACTAAAAAAGTTGGGAGAGAAAGACAGAAGGAAGGAGAAAAAGAGTAAGAAGACGGAGTAAAAATGTTTAGAGGTAGAGAGGTCTGCAAGCAGAAAGATTTGGGCATCAACTCCAGAAACAAACTGAAAAGGAGAGAGAAAGGGGAGAGAGAGAGAGAGAGAGAGAGAGAGAGAGAGAGGAGACGGAGACAAAGGAAGAGAGAGACAGAAAAAAGAAAGTGAGAGAGAGAGAGGTGGGAAAAGAGTCAGTAGTGTTTTTCTTTCTTTGTTTATTTATTTGTGATAAAAAGAAAGAGAGTATTTCAAGCATAGGAACATGTATTTAAACAAAGTACAAAAATTTGGATTAAAATACTTAAAAGCTAAGGATCTAAACACATACTTGTTTTTTTTTAATGTGTATCTGTGAGCTGGTGTTGAATTACTGGCGACGCACCAGCCATATTGGCCTATATATGGTAAGGTTAGAGTGAGATGATGAGTTGCACCAACACATGTTCAAGTGAGTCCTAAAAACATTCATGTTGCACATGATACAGGCAAAATTAAAAAAAAAAAAAAGAAATAAGCTTAAAATCATCAGAAATCGTGTCAGAAGCGTCGTCCACTCAGCTTATTAAACAACAGGATGGATATATCTTGTGCGTTTTGAATAAGTTTATAATTGGTTGAGATCTTCAAGCGACTCGCAGTTTTACACTTTGTACCAGTTCAGCCATTTATTACAAAATATATATTATATATGAAATGTTCAAAACGATAGGTTCCTATTTAACTTCTATCCTTTTACATAGGTCCACATAACTCTTGTTAAAAAATAAATCCGACCAACACAAAATGAAAAATATTATTCATTGTTGATGAGGGTCTATAAATAATGCTAAATGAAGAAGGGCGTGTGCTCTCGAATAGATCAATGCGTGAAGTATGATGCGGTTATCGCGGTAACCTTTGTTAGTGGGGACCTTTGTTGAAAGAAATTGTATACTTTGCTTGGCCAAGGGTATGTCACATGCAGAAAAAGATTCGATTCAAATGGTAATCGTAATCTTTCCTTTAACCTTCATAGCAATGCTTGGCTTGCAAATCCATGTTTTAAAACTAACGTTGAGAGTTAAACATCCACTCCGTCTTATTCAAGTGCCTTTTAGCTTTAGTCAAAATGTGTTATTATTGTTTCGCCTGTGCATTTCACAGCTGTTTTCTTTCTTGGTTAATATGGAAAATAAAAAAAAAGTTCTAATCACTGTTTCTATCTCTCTAATATTTTTCAGGTCTCTCCCACTTTTTTAGTGTTGATCTTTTGAACTATCAGGATAACGATGTATCAGCCTATCAATCTATCTACCTATCTATCTATATAATATTATCTATCTATTTTTCTATCTCCCTACCTTTCTATCTATGCTCCTGTAAGTCTCTCTCAATATATCTGACTTTCTAGCTTAATCTCTTTACTTTTAAACCAATATGTCTCTCCTCTCGTATTTTCCTCTGTCTATCTGAGTGCGATACACCAACATTTTCTGCATTTCGTTCAGAATTTTCACCCTCAGGAATCTACATCTTTTCAATCGCGTTACTTTTGCATGACCTCATAAATCTTAACTAATGTGTATTTACCATCACAGTTCATTACACCCCAGACGGGACCTCTAATCAGATTATTCCGTTGCTCGCCTCTAAAATATACTACCTTTGTTCTCCGTATCACGTCATACTTATCAAAAGGCCTTACGCCTCGCTAGGCTGCAATGTTACAATATTATTCAAATACCCCTTCCTACCTCTTTTTTCGATTCGTCCTAATCTTTATCTGAAATCATAGCCTCCTTTTATTTTACACCGGGGGGTTCTTGATCGCGCTCAGTAATTTTGCCAGTTTCTTTAACTTAGTAATCTTTGTATTTTTTTTTAAATTTCCATCATTTTATTAATTTAATAGAAGTCTTATGTCAGGAAATTAGATTTCCATCGATCGATTTCTTTGTTCTGTGAATGTTTCGACACTTTGTAGTGACATTTTAGTGGCTGACTGTAAAGTTGGTGCCCTTAGGGACTCTGGCTTTATAACTATAGGTAGACTCCACTCGATTTTTATTTTTTTTTAGTATGGATCAACAGCTATTTTTTATCTTGTTTTTTACCTTAGTTTACACATTCCTATGTAAAACAGGCTAAAAGTAAAAGTATAGTAAGTGAAGCATGAGTGGTATCATCCATTTTATATGAGTTCAAAGAATGGTTAAAACAAATAAGATGTTATCTTAAGTGGCCGTCACCCAAAATTTATTGAAAAGTATAAAAATTTGTAACATGCGGTGGTGGGTTAGCCTGCATTGCAACAGCCTAGGGTACAAACCATTTATCATAAATGCATATTTTGAATAGTCGACACACTGGGATCTCAAACAAAGGCTGTAATTATGTATGCAATGTTCTACATAATGTAAAAAAACAGTGTTAAGTAGGTCTAAACCTGTTCAATCTGAAAACAGGATACAATGAACTAGAAAGATTTTTCTTTTTAAACCTCATAGAAGAACTGCATTACTGCTAATTTCATTTCCCATATGTATCTTTTTTACGAAGATATTATCCCTTTTTTTTAGGGGGGGGGGGGGGGCAACATGTATCCCAATTCTCTAGAACTTTTTTGTTTATTTGACATTTTGGACGAGGTCATACGCAATTTTGTCTCAAGTACATTTTGGTATTCAAAAGTATATGTTAACGAGTTCAGCTCTTTCCTAATCTCGTATCTCTTCATTTTATTATTTAAAAAAAAGTTAAATTTCAACAGGTATACACCGCAGCAGTGATTCAAAACGCTTGTATTGGGTCATAGGTGAGCTGTGTGACATGACGTAATTTCGCTCACAACATCAACTTCTTCTGGTCTTCAGAGTGTGGGTTTCTTTTTTGTCAGAGATCACCATCTCTCTATGACTATTTTCAGCCTAAAATTAAAAGCTATGAAATTATAAGTCCCTTAACTATCTCAATCAAAGAAAAACCGAAACGAAAGGAAAGAGAGAAAAAAATAACTAGCGCTTTACTATATTCATAACATGAAATGCAAGTCAGATGTAAAGACCACTTTTATAAACCCAGTAAATCAGAGTTATTGTTATTTCCATTATTCTTTATGACAACTTTCGGTCTTAGTCTTGCCCACCTTCCAACTGTGTTGGTGCTTTATGTTCAGAACAGAAAAGCATGTCCTTCTAGTTTGAGGGGCCTAAGCTATGTTTTTTGTATGCAATTTTATAAGTTAGTCTGAAAATATAACACTGTAGTGTTGACAGTAGCTTTACAGTTCCGAAAACCAAAGTGCAATAAATTCTGAATCTAGCATTTCGTTTCGATGCTAAAGAAATCTTCAGTCAAGATAATGTTGTTGGAACAAAATATTCCTGAAAAATCCAGAGTAAATGAAATTGCTTTTGATTCGGTAAGCCCACAGGCTATAGACTTTGTAATTGAAGAATTGAAACATTTCCGTAGTTTTCTTAATTTGGGGGATTCCCGTTACTTTTCCATATGCCTTCAGGCGCAGAGAGAAAAAAAATATACGGCCCCGTTGAAAGTTCTACGGAAAAAAAATCCAAAATTCGCAGAGTTGTGACAGCTTATGAAATTGAAGTATCTACAATTTCTTTAGCCTTTGGAGGTGGGTTCTGACGGCAATTTAGTTAAATGAATGGGCCTGTGAGTAGATGACAGTTTGTAATAACTAAGCAACACATTAATTTTCATCTAACGTCTTATACTTTCGCTTCTTTAACACGTAAAATGCTTTTAGATAGACTGGATCAAACATTCAACTATCAACACACCAGGAATGAAAAAAAATCCATACATGACCGAGATTTCAAATTCATAACAAAAAGGTACACAATTTTTTAAAACAAAGAAACGACGATTTAGCGGACGATTTTGTGTTCCAATGGATTATAATCTTGTTCTTGTTAATGCCAAGATATTTGTGCACATTATTTCTTCGATTTTTAAACAAAGCAAGGACGTGATTTTTGTTACCTTCGATAATAAAATACGAACAGCATTACGAGAAACCTAGACGGAGAGAATTAAATTAAAAACAATTCCTACTTGGTCTAATATTCTAACAACAAAGTTTGGGAGGGGGGGGGGTTACCTTATCATTTATAGGAGCATAGTTAGTTAAAAATGAACATTGCCTAACGCATCTTTAGTAAACAACACTAATAAATCTTCATTTTGAGCTGTCATACAATAGACACCTGTTTATAAGTTAAAATTGAATTAGTCATGTGTTTCTACCGTTGTGCATTTAGTAACGTTGAATATCAAAGTTGAATATCAATCTATAGCTGTAGTCAATTCATTACCAACAGTCAATAACTATGCTGTTATCTATAGACTTTAACAACAAAATGGTACAAATCCGTTTTTGACAAACAACAATGCTTCACAATTCGTTAGGATACAGAATTCGCATCAGATAAGGATGAAGATCAGAAATCCCAATGGACAAATAAACCTGTTCACCAGTAAGGATTAAGATCAGAAATCCCAAAGGATAAAAGTCATGCACCAGATAAGGATAATGATCAAGAACACCAACACTTGTCATTCTGTAGGAGGTAAATCATCTGTAGAGAAGGTTGGAGATGCAGGCAAAGACAAATCACCGCTGCCAGACTATCAAGTTATCTGTTCTTTGGATCTTTCTAGCCAGCTTGGCGGATTTCAATAGATCTACTGCCCATCGGCATTTGTAACTGTTGTAGCATTTCATTATGGAAGAGATAAGGCGGAGGGCCCTCTAGGGATAGGAAGAAATAGGGAAGGTGCGCAAACTGAATGAGATTGTGACAGAGGATCAAAGCCAAGTGAAACATAGGATGGCGGGCGAATTGTTTGCTTCGCTATTATATCATCTGTATTTGAGTTAATTTTTTTCAATTTTACTTTTGTTTTAATATAATTTTTTTTTAAAAGAAAACGACTTTTACCTCGTAAAATCTAATGTCTTGTAATGAAATCATTCCATCTTGAACAAGTTCAATATAGTGTTCGTTAAATTTCAGAGCAAATAGATCTACATCAGCACCCTCTTGGTGTGTTTTGAATAATAAAAAGGCAGACAAAAAGAGATGCAGAAATACGAGCTTCAGAGCTGGATGTACAAAGTAAAAAATGTGTAGATATTGTGAGATGGCAAATGGTGGTACTCAAGAAAACTAGGACAGTAAAGAGGAGGAAAATAGTAGGAACAAATGAAGACAGATAGCCATCAGAAATGCTTTTAACAGACGTAATTGGAAAAAGTAAAGAGAACAGTAAGGAAAACAAGGGGACAGAGTGAGGAAAAAGAGATGGCTTATAAAAAAGTTGTATGCACATAAGTATTGACAGCAAGCTACTGTAGCCAACCTTATCTCTATGCGCCTACAAGGTCTTGGGATCTATGCATCTTTGTTGTAAGTTACACCGTTACACAAACGAGTATGGAAAGCCAATGTCAACAAACATAAGGGAACCATTACTTCACTCTGGAAGCCTCTCGTATTTCCTATGTTTAGAAGTATCGCTAGAGATTCTACGCCTGGCCGTATCGAACAGGTGATATTTTCTCTCTCTCTCGCTCTTTCTCTCTCTCTCTCTCTCTCTCTCTCTCTCTCTCTTTCTCGCTCCCTCTCTCTCTCTTTCTCGCTCCCTCTCTCTCTGTTTGTCCATGTCTGTCTCTCTCGCTCCCTCTCTCTCGGTCTGCCTCTCTCTCCCTCTCTCTGTCTGTCCGTCTGTCTCTCTTTCTTTCTCTCTCTAACTGGTTTTCACGTTGGTACCTTAGTACCTTGGTGCCTCCTGGGCCTTGAGGGTATTGTGGGCGAAGCTTAGGTCTCTTGCCTGTAATGACCCCCGGAAATGACGCAGAGCAGGGGCAGAACAACTAGAGTCAATAGGGCTTGTACGCGCCACACGTTCTATGTTTGTTTGCCCCCTGTCCTCTACTTCTTGACCTAACATGCGTCATCAAAACAGCTTTCAACAACATCCCAAATATTAAGCGAACAGTTCTGGACTGGGCGATATTTTTTTTTTTATTTATTTTTTTGGTCACTGTAGAACCATGAATATTAAGAGAGAAAAAGTCAAGTGTATTTTTGCCGAGTTAAGACCAAAGCGTATTGTCGACTTGTCAATAAATTTTATCTTGTCATTCTCCCTTAGTCCGATGATCTGCTGTGTTTGGTCGGCACAGATTTAGCTGCTTTTCAGAACATGCTTTTTGTGAATACATATTGATTGTGTTTTCTTTAAGAATGCAAAATTCTTTATGTAACTGAAGAAGTAAAATATTTGGACTAGGGGTTAAAGAAAGCGAGAGACAGAGAGAGAGTAAGAGAGAGGGAGAGTGCAGGTTGGGTGGGAAGGATCCATAGTGAAAAGCAAATAAGATAGTCTTTTTCATTTTAAAAATTCACATTTTATCAAATCGGTGTCTTATAGCTGGAACAAAAGAAATGTATGTCGCAATTCTCCTATTACAAAGTTTTGATATTTCAAATAATGCATTAACTAAGCTTTAAATGGTTATAAGTTGATGTATAATGTTTTTAATCATTTATGGAAAGAAGTTTTTTTGTTGAACATTTTGATGAAAAGACCTTTTTTTAAAATGGCATTTTTTCTCATTTCAATTTTTGATATCCCACTAGTTTGGCTAGTTTGGACTGGTAACTAGAAAAACAAACATATGAAAGGCTAGAAAAGCTTAATAAAATGGAGGCTAGAGCTTGTATTGAACCGAATAATCAAAAGCTGCCATGGTATGGTTTGTTTATAATTCATAGAGATTTTAAATTAATTTTACAAGGGAGGTTTTAAAGTAAAAAAAGTTAATGAAAAAGTCTACTACATATAAGAGGTTTCCTCTTGAAAATGGATACAAAAGTTTCAAGTACATTGGTGAGATTGACCACGCACGGCAGATAACAGCTAGCTGCATGGTATTATACATTATGTACTCAGTGCTCACAAATGATAGCTGGGAAAAGCTTGGAAGTTTCTTGCAGAGTACAAACTTGTCCTATACGTTGCTGCATTTCTCTAATCTTCTGATATGAAGCGCCTGAGAAGATAAAAACAATTATTTGCGACCTGTTTTATGAAATAAAGCGAACGAACCGATATCTGAAAACTTTTCTGTGGTGCGGTTTACGAGATTATCAAAAGATCTGATCTAATTAGATAACAGTCATAGTCAAGTTAGCTAAAAATCAAACTAGACGGATAGGGTTAACTAGTAGATGTTCAAAACTCGATGTAAACAAAATTGGATTTTCTATGGTAATTGGATATTTTTGTGCTAATAAAATTGGGGGTGGAGTTCCTAGCTCAAGTAATTTAGAAAACTTTAGCTCTGTAGCCTAGAAAATATTAGTTGGTTTATCTATGTATTTCCACTTCTTGTTTATGCTTTTTCCTTGAAATTGATTTGTTTTTACTGTTGTTAGTGCTATTGTTCATTATGATGTTGTTGTTGTTATTGTTTTTTTTTTTTGTTCTTCTTCTTCTTTTACATCATCCTCCTCATTTTAACCTATTGGTCCTTTACTTTTGCCATTTTTTGGTTTACAATAGAATCATTTCTCGATTCTAACATGTATGGGTAAAAGCCGATATCACTAATTGGATATCATATAATATCATTGATCATATCATTACAAAGGCCGAATAACATTATTATCCTTTAAAAGTCCTCGAATAACATGGAAAGAAGAATTAATCAAAATCCTCTGTAACCGGTATCAATTCACGATCAAAAGACTTTTAAACATATTTAAGAATGAAAGATTCTTAGACTCATATTGTAAATTATCCCAAATTTTCAAGCTTCTCTGGATCAACCGAAATGATGTCTGATCTTTGTTTTGCAACTTCTAAAAAATGTTAAAATCACTTCCTCTGGTAATTGTAACTTTAGAATACTTTAAAAATCTGATGCTTTTAAATCATCAAGTTTGTGAAAAATTTTGTACAACTGAATTAGATCGCCTCGCATTCTTCTATAATTGAGACTCGGCAAATATTTTTAGAACTTTCATCCCATGCTCTTCAGTCTGTTAAATTTCAAATGGTCACGCCAAAATGTTAATTCTATCTGAGAAACACCAACACTTATAAAGGTGAAGAAACTCAAAGAAATATCGAAGTTTCTAAACTGTTTTTCCATACAAAAAGAAGAATATGTACTGTTACAGTTCTTACAAAATACCAAAACTGATGTCTGTCCCCAAAATTGACTTAGTTTCCCTTATCACAGCTTAAGTGCGGTTTGGTCTGGCATCTCATGGGCTGTTTTATAGAAGGCAGAACTGTATTATGTTTGTTCGGGATCTGGAAGCATTTTCTTCTGTGGCTTCTGTCAGTGCCCATGTGACGTCCGTCCGCTACCACGAACTCTTATCGATGCAAATGGTGGTGAAAATTTAATCTGCACAGTCGGAAAAAACCAGATTGTATCCGCGGAAAACTGTAAGAGATCTTATTTGCATATCATTTTACGGTGGTCTCCTGCAAGGCTGAAACATGTCCATGATGTCTGTAAAGTCACGGGTAATTTGAACATCTTGCGTTCAGGCCTACTATGGTAGTTACGCTCTGTCACGAGAGACAGTCACGGAGAAGAAAAAAAGATAATAATTAATTCTAGAAAACCTTACATTGAAGCCGCGAATATAAGAGATCCTGCAAGAAAATAAATTCAGTTCTGTCATGTATAGGCTTCTTTCGAACCTTGTTTTCAATTTCAAGGGAAAAAAAGCAAAATGATATCAAAGTTTTCAAAAGCCAATGCTTTTGTTGCTTTACAAGTTTTTCAAGACAACAATCGAAAACATAATTTATTATGATAAGCCGGATAATATTGAACGAAAAATTTAATACGTCTAACTCAAAAGAAAGAGAGATTTTCTTTACAATGTGATACTGCTTCATAACTCTCTTGCTCAAAGCCTACATGTTCAACAACATGCACTACGTCACCGTTCCTCGAGTACTCAAGATCTAAATGTCTAGCTACCGGTACTCTAAGTTGAGACCAATAGCTCTATCTACATCTATAGTGTTAGACCTAATGATATGACAAAACTTGTGTTGCTGGTTTTTTTTTTCATTTTTGCTCAGCATGTTCAAACAACTGTCAGGCCTAATCTAGATCTAAATTCTAAAACGCATTATTTAAGTCTAGAACTGTTTTGGTTCTGCTAAAAGGTTGATAATTCACAAATCTGAAAGATTTGTTGTCAGATGGAGCAATTACATAGTTGGAGAGATTTTTTTCACCGAAGCGCACCAATTTCAAAGACGTGATTAATCTTGTTTTATACGCTAGATGTTTTCGAATATCAATTCGTCGTTATTTTTTTATTTCATTCACACTAGGAGATTATCATGAAGCGTAAAAAGTATGTTTTGATTCCCACATTCCATATAGATAAACGACCACAAAATAAATCTGGTGACTACATTTGCTAAGGAACGCGGATGCTTTTAATTTTTTTTTTTATTGGGGGGGAGAGAGGTGTCATATTTTAGCGCCAAATTATCATTTTACAGAGGCAAACGTTTAAGTGCATGAAATGCCAAGACTACAACAATACTTTTAGCACAAACTTTACAATGTTTTAGTGCGTTGTTTTGGCTGTGGATGACTTTTTAGAGTTCAAGTCGCAAACAGTGACTGCTCGATGAAAAACTTTTTACACTAGATCTTTTATACAAAGTTTTAATAATTCTTAAACCGATACGTTTTTCTTTGTTGTTTTCTCTTCATTTTATTGTCTCTTTCTCCAACTGTCGAAGAAGCAACATTGCAACAGACAGCATCGCTCCACAACACTTAGCCTAAATTTTATTTGCATATATCTTGTTATCTGTAGCATACAAACGAAATGAAAGGTCTTGCATGCCCAAAGGAAAATGTCCTGTCTTTGGGTGTGAAAATGTGATGGTACATGGGTGAGGAAAAGAAAAAAAATTGTCGGGGGAGAGGATAATCTGTAAATTAGTAACGCCAGTACCATTCTCTTCCCCTGTGGCGTTTGTGTGGCGTTTTAGATTTTTGCGAACCTTTTTCTCTTGAGAAAAAGACCAGTTGCTGTGTTATAACTCTTTTTGTTAAGTCTATAAAATGATTTGAGTTCTAACTTTTGTGGGGTTAAGAAGCAAATAATATATGGATTTGAATATTTCTTAGTACAAGAAATTGACAAGTCCCATCTGGAAACAAGATGTGAAAAAAATATTTATTCGAACAACTGTACTGGACGTTTTTCGGAATTTTTTGCTCTCAAGACTAAAAATTCGTCCCTTTTACCTTTATGTCCCTATATCTTCTCGATACATTATTATACTCTATATTCACAGATTTAAGGCGCAAAAGTTATTACCAACATCATTATTTTACTCTCTTTTGAAACAACAGAAAATAATTACATTTGTGTATTTGATACAAGGTCTTGTTTAGTATTGTGAACGACCACCCAAAATGTAAATATTAATAACTTTTGCAAAATCTCTGTAGAGAGCATGCAATGAAACACTGGACATTTCTTGCTCATGTACATGTTTTGTTGTGTTTTTCCTCCAGACCAAGTTGGTGTCAGCGCGCGGATGGACATTAAAGGCGTGGTACTGAGAAGAGGCAGGAAAGTTGCTGGCAAAAGATCTCTGCTTGTCGCCCTTGCTGACTATCTTGCGTGCGCCCTGATTGGTCCGTTAAGCCGACGTGACGTTAGAACCAAAAAGATTGGTAGCTGATTAACTGCCAACAGCTTGCAGACATAGAACTGTACTGCACATTACAATTCATATACCACAGCTTTCCTGGGTCGCTTTTAACTGTGTCATCGGTTTTTTTTGGTAATTTGACAAAAAAAAACAAAAGACAAATCAAAATAAAACAATTAAGAATAAGAGAATCTTCCATTCAACTGATGACTCAGAAAAGTTAGTTGGCTGTCATGACAGTCACAAGTAACGCTTGATTACTTAAGAGTGACATCAGGAACAATAACTTTCGCGTTTGTTCTGTATTTAAGTGTAATACTCATCACCAAAATCTTTGAAAATGTCAGGTTCGTCAAATTCTTTGTCGGACGCGCGTCTGATGGACGTGACCGAGACGTTACTGTCTACTGCCGCCGACGTCATCAACGCGACATTTCAAGGTAAGGAAGGCGGCATAGCCTACAGTGAAGATGGCGACCCTGACGTCTTTTTGGACGTCACAGCAAGTCCAGGCGTTGCTGGCAGGAACTTTACTAATGCCACGGAGGCCAGTTTTGAGCGGTACGTCAGGATCATTGTCCCAACTATCTTTGGGTTTATCCTTGTTCTTGGGCTCTTCGGGAACAGTCTAGTTATCATCGTAGTCCTGGCTGACAAACATATGCGCAACACTACCAATATCCTCATTCTATCCCTGGCGTTTGCTGATTTATTCTTTATTCTATTTTGCGTGCCGTTCACGGCCACGGGCTACGCTATGACGGTGTGGCCTTTTGGTGACGTGGGTTGTAAAATGGCGCAGTACGCAATGCATGTCTGCGCCTACGCTAGTGTGTACACCTTAGTCCTGATGGCCCTAGACCGCTACGTGGCAGTCGTGCACGCTATACGTTCCATGACGTGGAGGTCAGAGCGTAACACGTGGATTGCCGTCTTCATTATCTGGGTGTTGTGTCTGACGGGCAACTCGCCTATCCTTGTACAGTACAATGTCCATGAGTACCCATTTAACTTGGAGAACCGATCTGTGTGCATAAACACGCACCACCTCAGGGATAAGATGGTCGGCCAGATATTCTTTTCGATCTTATTATCCATCGGTTATATTGTCCCACTGGGCGTCACTTTGCTGATGTACGGATTGATGCTGAAGCGGCTGTTGTACGGCGTTGTTCCAGGCGGCGCTAACCAATCAACAGAGAGCATCCGCGCCAAGAAGCGTGTCACCCGCATGGTCGTCATCGTTGAGGTGATCTTTGCCATCTGCTGGATGCCCATTCAGATCATACTTGTCCTGGTGGCGTTCGAAAAGTACCCGAGGACAGAGGCGAGAGTCGTCGTGATGTTCGCGGCCAACTGCCTGGCTTACATGAACAGCTGCGTGAACCCGATACTGTACGCCTTCCTGTCAGAGAACTTCCGGCGCAGCTTCCGTAGGTTCCTGTGCTGCAACACCGGGTCACGTCGGATGGAATACGAGCGGACAAACGCGCGTTTCACTGTCACAGAAAACAACGCTACGAAAATGACCTGTGTGAACAACTCAAAGATGTACACTCCTGTGTGAACACACACCAACCGCTATAGTGCTAAAATGTACTTGAAGACATTTTTCGTAAAAGTCGTCTAAGGATCAAGCATTCATAACGAATAATCTCAAGCTCTGAACGATTTTAGAAGACCTTCTACGTTTTTCGCAGTAACACTAAACTCGTTCGTACATTTGCGGCGCACTCCGTTGATGCTAACAGAGTTTGTATACGTTGTCAACGGAGAAGTTTTCAAGGTTCCTGAACTTTCACCAAGCGGCAAAGCGGTTAAGTGCAAGTAACTGATTTTGTGAGAGTCAAATATCACCAAGTCATTCATATGGGTGTGTTTTTTATATGCTTAGCTCATCAGCAACCATCATTCACTAATGAATGAAAAAAACAGGACATATCTTATTTAAAAAAAAATTCTCTATCGTTGTCTGGTGTTAAAATGAGCAAACAAAAATATGAAAAATTTTGAATGTTAGAAATCTAGAAGCAAAGAATTCGGCGGCCGTTGTTTCCCTTTGCCTCAAATAAGAAAGATTACCATGCTACTGACATATATGATATGTACATAGTCATATTCTCATAATATCCTACTACCTTAATATTCAAAGATGAATCGTTTAGAGTGAGAAATCATGTGACTTCATGGAGATCTATAGTGCTGGACACTATAATTCTAAAGCACGTGTCTTTCCAAAGATGCACAGCTGCGAGAGAACATAATTTATAATTATTCTGATGTCATGAAATGAACAGCTTGATCTTCAACTGTTACAGAGGAAACATTGGAGATGTGATAAGCACCAGTATGCTTTGACACGGGACAAAACAATTTTCTTCAACACATTGGTACACGAGAAACGCTCACTCTAATCAACGTAATAATTTTCAAGTGTGGAAGTCTGTGTCGACGCAAAAGACTTAAGCTTAAGTAGCACGCTCTTTTGAATAGCCGCTTGACAAATATAATAATGTAAGGTTCGATGAAAGGTTTACTCAGATCTATTAGTTCCAGTAAGTAAAATGGGGTTGGTTTTTTTTTGTAAACCAGAATACATTTTGCTCCATTTGTTACCGCGCCACACGATATAAGCTGAGCAACATGTTCTGGTGTCAAAGTGGTTAAAGCACTATATTATGGGCTTCTTGACCTTTTGTGACCCGACGGTACTTAGAAGCCTCACTTTAAAAAAAAGTTTAAAAAACCTTAAAATTTGTATTTCAGTTTATTGTGGTAAATGCAGCCTGCCAGTGTCTCCATTGTTGAGCCATAGAAATTCAAACAATTGTTCTTTTTAACAATGACATTTCATTAAGTGGTATGCTTCGAAAACTAGTCCAACGATTTTGCAACATCATTTTTGAAAAATTGTCTTTTTTTTCATAAGTTCCTCTATTTCTTTGTAATCTATAAAAGTAGAGTGATGAAATTTTTAAAGCTTCCATAAAAACGTCCTTGCTGACATTAAACTCAGTTTTGTTTAAAAAATCTTCAATTTTGAAGGATCTTGGGGAATAAAGGGTTAACTATAGAGCCTCTTCAGAAAGGTGACACAAAGAACCAGAATTCAACTACGAGTTGAAATATCAAACTAAACGAACACAGACAGATGAATACCCCAATGAATCTGTATGTATTTCAGTCATCAAAAGAACTCGGTTCATTTTGACTATTGAAAGAAGCGCCGTATATATGGTTTAATCTATGTCAATTCTGAAATTGCATAACCAAGGTGACTTATGAAATCCCAGAGACCTGCTGTTTGATTCAGCCATGATTATTCTTAGATTGTAAACGTTACGATCACTTTGTTTGATGACAAGAAGTGGATTGTTATACTCTAAAGACAATCATTAATGTTCTTTGTTCGACGAATCGATTGATAAACCATGATTGTCACGCACAGATAAGGATCGCTTGTTCTTCTCTTGCTAAAATTTTGCACCCTTAAGTCAGTCCCAATCTTTTTTATAAAATACTCCTTAGTTCAAGTCGTATTTATCGAGAAACCAAAGTCCTGTAATTTGTAATCAAATGTAACGAATACTATTGTCATAACCTCTGTGAGTGTATGTCTAAAAATATCCAATAATTAATGTTTTTCATGCCTTTTCCTGTAAATGACTCGTAACAAATATGATAAATCGATACTCTCTGAACCAATATGATACTACAGGTACATGTTACGCTTGATAAATGCATCTTTATTTTTCTCCAAAGTAAACACTCTTGCTTACTTTTTTGTTCATTTTATTTTCTTTTTGCAGCCATTGCTGTTATGGTTCTGTCATTCGGACATGCTGTTATTGTTTATCTTGTTTTTATATTCAATTGCGTTGGATTTGGCCAATTAATCTCGTGTACGAGGTTTTATGCGTTTGTAATTCAAACTATTGTTTTACTGCACTCTATGATAAAAAAGACGTGCAGATATTTTGTGTTGGCTAGGAAGTCATTTTTTATTCATTCCCCACAATTATTCAGTTATTTTCTCTGATATTTCCTTAATATAAAACATCTAGTTAGTCATTTGTATTCAGTGCAGAATCTCCCTTCTTCATTTCTTAATTTTAATTAATATATCCCCCATGCGTTTTTTTAAGGCATATAAGGATATACGGTTATCTTTGGGTTTTTTTTATCTCATATGTTTCTATGAATGCTCATTTTTCTGGATAAGCGGGTGGCTAGAGAAAAGCCGATTTTCTGAGTATGATGTCCAAATCTGCGACCAGAAACCTGCTTCACCTTGGTTGTAGCCTTAGGTAGTGATTACTGTCGACTAATCTGTGAGTGAATGGCGAGAGCATAGATCGTGAGATAATGGTGGTCTGAATCTTTTTCTTTTTTTTTTATAAATAATAATCGAGGTTGTTCACTTCAAGCGACAAGACACAAGAAAGACTTACATGGGCGATGCGATAGAGGAGAAGGGGAAGACCAACAAGACGATGCGGGCATTTCATCACAGAAAGGCTTAACATGACAACTCATAATCGCAAAAACAAAGCGCAGCGAAGAGTGTTTGACGTGCAAGCATTAGGCAGCTTGTGTGGGAGGCAACGTCAAATAGGATCGACCTTGGTTAAGAAGAAGAGCAACAATAATAACAACAACAGCAAAAAGAGGTAAAGGAACAAGAAGAAGAAGAACGGACAGATAAGGTTTGTGAGACAACTAGGTTGAACCAAGCTTTGGTCGCTTAGACTAAATTTGAGATAGAGTCTTTTAAATAAAATGATTTTCTAAATTCCAGATCATTTTTCATTGCCTTCAATGTGAAATATCTAATGATGTAGATACACTGGAGTTAAAATTTGTTCAACCTGTTCAGGATCACAGAATGGGCCAACAATTTTAGAAAATGTTAATAACTCAATACGACCAACGTCTGACACGTGTGTGTTTGTGATGTAACATGTCGCCTCATATTTGACTTTTTTAACCATTATCTTTGAATGTTTCTCAACGGTTTTACCATCGTTTTTTATATTCATGACAAACACTAGTCCTTGCTAAAAACCTCAACTTTTAAAAAAAATAATCTTGTAGGCGTTTACCTTCGTTGCTTTTCTCTGCACTTGTAAACTTCGTCAGGGCTGTGGTGTTTCTCGAAGTAAAAAAAGTCTACAGTTGATAAAAAATACACGGTATGTACCAAAAGAGCTATTTTTAAACATAATATATTTGACGTGGTCGTCAAAAGTCCCTTGCATTTCAGCCGAGCAAATAATGGACAATCGAGCTTACGAAAACAAAGAATAGTTTTATAAACAAATGAAATGAAATAAGATTCAGGCCGTAGGTCATGAAGAAATGAAACAAAAGATTGGCTGCAACGACGTGTTGGATAAGAATTCAATGAGAGTGTACATCGCAGGTGAAAAGATAAACAGGACTAAATAAGACCTACTGGGCAATTATGAGAGCAACTTGAGCTGTGCTTGGGCTTTCACCACAGTCCGAGATTGGTTAAAAGATGAGGGAAAGACCACAAATTCAATGAGTGTTAAACTTAAGAGAGACAGTGAACGTTGTTATTTATCATACTGAGTCGTTACAACCACTGCTGCAGAGCTGCGATACATAGAGGCACATGGAGGGAAAGAAAGAAACAGTGAGAGAGGTAGATAAGAGGTGAGTGAAAGATAGGAAAAAGATAAAACTGAGCAACAAAGACATAAGAGAACAATAAGAGAAGAAAGAGGGAGAGATACACATTGAAAGGATTGAGATTGAGATATAAGGACCTAAACTTTATTTATTATTGAATTATTTTTCAACGTGATGATTTCACTCAAGTTACTCGTAGAATGTTTATGAATATCGAAAACTGTTCAAGTACTGTGTTTTTGTTGCTATTGTTTTGGCTTGATAATACTAAAAAGCATTATTTTCTCACCAAAGTAAAATATTTATCCTCTCTTTTATGTCACTGAATGGTGTAACTATGTTTGCATTATACCAGTCAACCTTTTTTGTATGTGAATTAAAACGCCCATTTAAAAACTGGTTGAGAAAAATTCCTCTTTCAGTTCTTTTTTTTTTTTTTTTTTTTTTTTTTTTTTT